>JAJPUD010019418.1:0-26596 GCA_023553655.1 Myrmecobius fasciatus | reverse complement strand
TTCCTTCTTTCCTTCTTTCCTTCTTTCTTTCCTTCTTTCTTTCCTTCTTTCTTTCCTTCTCCTTCTCCTTCTTCTTCTTTTTTTTACAATTAGTAATCTATTTCTTTTCCTCTCATTCTCTACTCCATTGAAAAATATAATGACCATTTACAAAAACTCTTGTTTCTTAAAAGATAGCTGCACCAAGAATGTTTGTGGCAGCCCTTTTTGTAGGAGCTAGAAACTGGAAACTGAATGGATGCCCATCAATTGGAGAGGGGCTGAATACATTATGGTATATGAATGTTATGGAATATTATTGTTCTGTGAGAAACGACCAGCAGGACAATTTCAGAGAGGCCTGGAGAGACTTGCATGAACTGATGCTGAGTGAAGTGAGCAGAACCAGGAGATCATTATACACGGCAACAACAATACTATATGATGATTAATTCTGATGGACATGGCTCTCTTCAGCAATGAAATGTTTCAAACCAGTTCCAATTGTTCAGTAAAGAAGGCCATATACACCCAGAGAGAGGGATATGAGATATGGACTACAACATATCATTTTCATGCTCTCTATCGATGTTTGCTTGCATTGGGTTTCCTTTTTCAGATTTTTTTTTTCTTGTAGATAAGATTTTTCTTGCACAGCAAGATAAGTATGGGAATATGTATACATATATTTGACTTGTCAAGTATTTTAATATAATTAACATGTAGTGGACTTCCTGCCATCTAGGGGAGGGGAGGAGACTAGGGGGGGTGAAATTTGTAGCAGAGGGCTTTGTAAGGGTCAATGTTGAAGAACTACCCATAATATGTTATGCAAATAAAAAGCTTAAAAGAAAAAAAAAAGATAGCTGCACCATCTATCACTTCTTTGTCAAGGATACCATGTTTGTCTTCAGTGATCTGACATCATGGATGGTCATTGTGTTGATCACATTTCTTATAGGTTAGAAAGTTATTTATTTTTATAGTGTTATTATATGAGTTATTCTAATAGCTTTGCTCATTTCATTTCAGTTTTATGTGTACTTGTGGTTTTTACCAGTAGAATGGAAGCCTGATGAGGGTAAGGAATGGAAATTGCAAATAAGACTAAGAAGTAAGTAGTAGTCAAATTGGTAGGACAAGATGCAAAGGGAGGAGAAACTACCCAGAATGAGAGCATGTATATATGTATGTATATGTAGGGTTGATCAACATAGTCAAAAGGGATGAGCACTAAGAAAAGCCAAATGGATTTGGCTGCTAAGCATTTGTGAACACACTTTGAGAAAAAAAAATATCAGTAGTGGGATCAAAAACCAGATTTCAAGGAATTGCAAAGTGGGTGGGAGATGAAGAAATGGAAGAAAGCTATTCTTTGTAGAATTTTAGTACAAAAAGGGTGGGATAATAGAGGATAATAGCTTGCAGGGACAGCAAAGTCATAACATTTGAGAAGAAATAGTTGACTTTCGCATAATTGTAGGAAAGAAAGAAGATAGTAGAGAGTGAGAGATTGAAAATAAGAGGAAGACCTGGGAGGGATATTGATTAAGGAAACTCTTGGAGGAGAAAGGGACTGAAAGGCAGAGATGAGAAGGCAGCATGCTGCAGGCATTAGGGACAATTAGAATAACTATACTTCATCATATACTCCTCAAATTGGCATTTAATATCCTGCACATTCTTGCTCCATCATATCTCTTCAGTCTGATTTCATACTATTATGTTTTGTAAACTCAACGTTTTAGCTAAATTGGATGAATAGCTTGACATGCATTCACAAAGTCCATTCCCGGACTTAGAATACATTGCCTTCTTTTTTGCCTCTAGAATTCTTGTTTTCCTCTAAAGCTCAACTCGAGCAGTCTAAGTTCTCCACTGTCATCACAATGGTGAGGGCTCTTTTCATAATCATCCCAGTTGTGTGTATTCTGTCCATTTTTATATTACATTATATTATAGTTATTTCTGTTTATGCAATATATCCTATGACCATCTGAAGTAGAATATAAGTTGACTAGTGAGTAAAATATGATACTTTGTAAAATTCTAGGTTTGTGGGAAAGAGTAAGAAGCACAGGATGAGTAGGCATGGATAGGTCATAATCTCCATTGCCTATCTCATTACATTCTTTTTTCCTCCAAACCACATCCCTCTTTCAAACTTCTCTCTCTTTTTAAACATTTTTATTTATTTTTTCCTGGATATATATGTATATTAACCTTTTTTTTTTTTTTTTTGCTGAGGCAGTTGGAATTAAATGACTTGCCTAGGGTCACACAGCTAGAAAGTGTTAAGTGTCTGAGACTAGATTTGAACTCAGGTCTTCCTGACTTCCAGCACTTCCTGGTGCTCTATCCACTGCACCACCTAGCTGCCCTGTATATTAACTTTTAAAATATATATTTCTTAATGAATCATGTTGAGAAAGAAAAATCAGAACAAAAGGAAAAAAACACAGAAAAGAAAAAACAACCCCGAAAAAAGAAGTGAACATAATGTGTTGATTTACATTCACTCTCCATAGTTCTCTTTCTGGATGCAGATGGTATTTTCAATCCAAAGTTTATTGGGATTGTCTTGGATCACTGAATCACTGAGAAGAACCAAGTTTTTCATAGTTGATCATTGCACAATCTTGCTATTAGTGTATAAAATCTATTTCTGGTTCTTCTTGTTTTATTCAGCATCAATTTATACAAATCTTTCCAGGCCTTTCTAAAATCAGCGTGTTCATCATTTTTTTATAGAACGATAATATTCTATTACCTTCACAAACCACAAGTTATCTAACCATTCCCCAATTGATGGGCATCTACTCATTTTCCAATTCTTTGCTACCACAAAAGGAGCTGCTACAAACATTTTTGTACATGTGGGTTCTTTTCCCTCCTTTATGATTTCCTTGGGATACAGATCCAGTATTATCACTGCTGGGTCAAAGGATATGCACAGTTTTATATCCCTTTGGGCATAGTCCCAAATTGCTCTCCAGAATGGTTGGATAATTTCATAACTCCACTAACAATGCATTAGTGTCGCAGTTTTCCCATATCCCCTCCAACATATGATCTTTTCCTGTCATTTTAGCCAATCTGAGAGATGTGAGGTGGTACCTCAGAGTTGTTTTAATTTTCGTTTCTTTAATCAATAGTGACAGAGCATATTTTCATATGCTGTATTTTCATATGACTATAGATGGCTTTAATTTCATCACCAGAAAATTGTTCATATCCCTTGACCATTTATCAATTGGGGAATGACTTGTATTCTTATAAATTTGACACAGTTCTTTGTATATTTTAGAAATGAGACCTTTATCAGAAACACTGGCTAGAAATTTTTTCCCCCCAGCTTCGCACTTCTCTTTTAATCTTGTTTCTGTTGGTTTTGTTTGTGAAGTTATTTCATAATGTTCTCTAATTCTTCTTTGGTCATAAATTCCTACCTTCTCCAAAGATCTGCTCTCCTAGTTTGCTTATGATATCACCTTTTGTACCCAAATCATTTTGATCTTATTTGGTATGGGATGTAAGATATTGGTCTATGCCAAATTTCTGACATATTATTTTCCAATTTTCCCAGCAATTTTTGTGAAATACTGAGTTCTTATCTCAGAACTCAGTATTTCTTCTTATCCCAGAAGCTGGAGTTTGGGGGTTTATCAAATACTAGATGACTAAAGTTATTGATTATCATGTCATGTGTATCTAATCTATTCCATTAGTCCACTATTCTATTTCTTAGCCAGTACCAGATGACTGCTGCTTTATAATATAATTTTAGGCCTGGTATTGCTGGGCTACCATCCTTTGTATTTTTTGTTAATTCCTTTGATATTCTTGATTTTTTTTCTTCCATATGAATTTTGTTACTATTTTTTCTAGCTCTATAAAAATACATATATTTTTGGCAGTTTGATTGTATGACACTGAATAAGTAGACCAATTTAGGTAGAATTGTCATTTTATTATATTAGCTCAACCTACCCATGCGAAATTGATATTTTTCCAATTGTTTAGATCTGACTTTGTGTGGGAAGTGTTTCGTAATTATGTTCATTTAGTTGCTGGGTTTGTTTTGGCAGGTAGACACCCAAATATTTTATCTTATCTACAGTTATTTTAAATGGAATTTCTTTTTTCTATCTCTTGCTGTTGGGCTTTGTGAATAATATATCGAAATGCTGATGATTTGTGGGTTTATTTTATATCCTGCAACTTTGCTAAAGCTGTTAATTATTTCTGGGAGGTTTTTGGATGATTTTCTAGGATTCTTTAAGTATATCATCATATATCTACAAAGAATGATAGTTTTGTCTCCTCATTGCCTATTTGAATTCCTTTAATTTTTTTTCTTTTCTTATTGCTAAAGCTAACATTTCTAGTACAATATTGAATAACAGTGGTGATAATGGACATCTTTGTTTCACCGCTATTCTTATTGGGTAAAGCTTCTCTCCATTATAAATAATGCTTTCTGTTGGTTTTAGATAGAAACTGCATATTATTTTAAGGAAAACTTTCCTTATCCTTATTCTGTCTAGTGTATATAATGACTGGGTGCTTTTTTGTCAAAAGCTTTTTCTGAGTCTATTGAGATTGTCATATGATTTCTGTTGGTTTTGTTATTAATATGGTCTATTATAACAATGATTGTTATAATTGAAACCAGCTCTGCATTCCTGGTATAAATCCCACTTGATCAGTGTATGATTCTGCCGATAAGTTGCTGTAATCTTTTTGCAAAATTCAAATTTCTCTATTACCCTCATCTCTCAGTCTCCCATTTCTCAACCTTCTTATTTTTTGACTCTACTCAAATGAAATTGCTCTTTTCAAAGTTATCATTTCTTAATTATCAAGTCTTTTCTCACTCTTCATCCTTCCTGATCGTTATGCTCTATCTGATATTGCTGACCAACCTTTTCCTCAGGACATTCACAGGGAAGTCTCTCTGGGTTGCTTAAAATAATATAAATGAGGCATCTATAAAAAAAAAGTTTTCATGTTTGCATAAATTAAAAACAACTTGGGAATAGAATTTATTGATTTTTTTCTTTTTTCAAAATAAAGTTTTTAATGCTATTACAACCTAAATTTTCTTCCCTCCTCTTATAAAACTATCCAATATAATAAAGCATATTTTTGAAAGAAAAAAGGAAAAAATAAGACAGTAACACTAACAAAACTGATCAATATATAAAAAAGTTTGAAAATATGTGCTCCAAAGTTGAAGGAGATATGTTCTCATACTTTTTCTTTGGGGACATGCTTTTTCTTTGTAGCATTCTCTTTCACTTGTTTTTTTGATTTGTTTTTTCCATTTGCATTGTTGTAATCATTGTATGTTATTATTTTCTTGGATCTGCTTACTTTGCTCTTTATCAGTTCATGCAACATTTTCCATGCTTCTCTATATTTATCACACTTGTTATTTCCTATTCTTGGAAACCAAATTTTTTAACTTGTTTGAAAATCTTTGAAATGAAAATTCTGTAGAAAAGTAGATTCTGTTAATAAGTTTAAAAATTCAACACTTTTTTATTAATTTATAAGAACTAGTGATTAATATCAGGGAAACTAAAAGTTTACTAGCTGAATTTAAATGAAAGACTTTGCATCCTTGGTGACTGAAACATGATTAACATGATTTAGCAACCTCTGCTAGTGATATCCTTTCATTTGGATCTATGTATCTTTGAATCTTTTGCAAGTTGTCTTTTTCATTATCACAACCAATAAAACTAAATGTTGAATTAAATTGAACTTGCAACCAGCCTTTGAATCACTATATCATAGTGTTAAATCAATACATTAAAAAGACATATTCAATTATATTGTTTTAACTAAAATAGTATAAACTCAATTTAATGATTAATACTATATCATATTAATATTACCAACAATAATTAATAATATTTTAGTGAGAGAAAATATCTTTTTGTGTACAATTGATAGACAAAATATAATGTTATTTTTGTTTTATCCTTTTAAAATATTTATTTTATCTTTTTAAAGTTTCTTTTATTATTATGGACTTTTAAAAATGTCAACAAACATGAACTTAAGATATCTATTTTCTATGTAAGTTTAAAAATATACATAATTAACAGTGTAACAATGCTTATATTCTTTTTTTTTTTTTTTGCTGAGGCAATTGAGGTTAAGTGACTTGCCCAGGGTCACACAGTTAGAGAATGTTAAGTGTCTGAGACCATATTTGAACTCAGGTTTTCCTGACTTCAGGGCTGGTGCTCTATCCACTGTGCCACCTAGCTGCCCCTGCTTATATTCCTTATAAGTAAAAATACACATATTGGAGATGAATGCTCAAACTTTTATTCCCTAATGGGTGTGTGCAATCAAAAAAAGTTTGAAAGATCATTGATTTAGATGATATGTAAAGTCCCTTCCAGAATTGAGGGTTTAATGGCTCTTATTTATATTCAAGAAGAGAAAAGTGACTTTTCTTCAATAATGTAAAGCAGAATGGGAAGAAAATTAAGTGGAGAGATGAAAAAATCTGACTAGGATAATAATGTTTATTTTAAAAGAGTGACGGCTGGGTGTTGGTGATTGAAGATCCAAAAGATGAATTTCAGGACTCTTCATTATCTGGGTGGAGTCTCTCCTGCCTCTTCTCCTCCTCAATGCTTCTCCCTTTTCTTTTCTTTTCTTTTCTTTTTTTAAAAATTTTTTTATTTTCAAAAGATATGCATAGATAGTTTTCAACATTCACCCTTGCAAAATCTTGTGTTCCAAATGTTTTCCTTCCTCCCTTTTCACCCCATCTCTTAGATGGCAAGTAATGTTAAATGTGCAATTCTTTTATATATATTTCCACAATTAACATGCTGCACAAGAAAAATCAGATCAAAAAGGGAAAAAAACACGAGAAAGAAAACAAAAGTCAAGCAAACAACAACAAAGGGAAAATATTGTGTTGTGATTCACAGTCCTTTCTTTGGGTGCAGATAACTCCATCACAAGTCTCTTGGAATTTCTCCCTTTTCCCCAGAATCCAGATGCTACTATTATTTCTGCTACTTATACCACTATTCCCTGTCTCACCCACAGTCTGTCCACTATGGAGAAGACAGAGATGATCCAGAAGGAGAAGTTGATAGAATTGGTAAAAGATAAGTGCTCTGACAATGTGAGTATATCAGGTGATTTAGCAGGGGTCAAGCTTTTTAACAAAGAGCCCAAACTGTTCTCTGAGGCCATCTAGAACACAAAATGAAATTGAAGTGAGGGAGTAAGATAGTAAATGAAGGCGAGATTGTAGGGTTATTTCCATCATTGAGCTCCACCAAGGTGATGTAGCTGGTTGGAAAATATTAAGTAAAAATGGAGTGTAAACTAAGATCTGTCTATGCTACTTCTTTGGGTTTTTTGTATTTGTTTTTTTAATAGCCAATGCAAATAATCCATATAGCAAGGTCTTTTTTTTGTTTTTATTCATTTTTTTAATTTTTTATTTTATAAAGCTTTTTATTTACAAAACATATGAGTGACCTTCCAACATTGACCTTTGCAAAAAAACTTTTTTTTTTCCCAAGCTTTTCCCCTCCTTCCCCCCACCTCCCACCCCTAGATGACAGGTAATCTAATACATGCTAGATAGGATAAATTATATGACAAATACAATACATGTATACATATCTATACAGTTATCTTACTGCACAAGAAACATCAGATCTAGAAAGAGAAGAAAAAAACAACCTAAGAAGGAAAACAGAATGCATGGAAATATTCACAGAAAGCATTAAAATGCTGTGCTGTGGTTCACTCTCAGTTCCCACAGGCCTCTCTCTGGATGTATATGACTATCTTCATCGCAGCACAACTGGTTTGAATCACATCATTGTTGAAGAGAACCATGTCCATCAAAATTGATCATCATATAGTCTTGTTGCTGTGTATAATGTTCTCCTGGTTCTGCTGATTTCACTCAGCATCAGTTCATGCAAGTCTCTCCAATCCTCTCTGAAATCCTCCTGTTGGTCATTTCTTACAGAACAATAATATTCCATAACATTCATATACCATAATTTATTCAGCCATTCTCCAATTGATGGGCATCTTTTCAATTTCCAGTTTCTTGCCACTACAAAAAGGGCTGCCACAAACATTTTTGCACATGTGGGTCCCTTTCCCTCCTTTAAAATCTCTTTGGGATATAGGCCCAGTAGAAACACTGCTGGGTCAAAGGGTATGCACTGTTTGATAACTTTTTGAGCATAGCTCCAAATTGCTCTCCAGAATGGTTGGATCCGTTCACAGTTCCACCAACAATGTATCAGTGTCCCAGTTTTCCCACATCCCCTCCAACAGTTATCATTATCATTTCCTGTCATTTTAGCCAATCTGACAGGTGTGTAGTGGTATCTCAGAGTTGTCTTAATTTGCATTTCTCTGATCAATAGTGACTTGGAGCACCTTTTCATGTGACTGGAAATAGTTTCAATTTCTTCGTCTGAAAATTGTCTGTTCATATCTTTTGACCATTTGTCAATTGGAGAATGGCTTGAATTCTTATATATTTGAGTCAATTCTCGATATATTTTAGAAATGAGGCCTTTATCAGAACCTTTGGATGTAAAAATATTTTCCCAGTTTACTGCTACCCTTCTAATCTTGTCTGCATTCATTTTGTTTGTACAAAAACTTTTCAACTTGATATAGTCAAACTTATCTATTTTGTGATTAATGATGACCTCTAGTTCTTCTTTGGTCACAAATTCCTTCCCCCTCCACAGGTCTGAGAGGTAAACCATCCTACATTGTTCTAATTTGTTTATAATATCATTCTTTATGCCTAGATCATGAATCCATTTAGATCTTATCTTGGTATGTGGTGTTAGGTATGGGTCAATGCCTAATTTCTTCCAGACTAGTTTCCAATTATCCCAGCAGTTTTTGTCAAATAGTGAGTTTTTATCCCAAAAACTGGGGTCTTTGGGTTTATCAAACACTAGATTACAATTGTCATTGAGTATTTTGTTCTGTGAACCTAACCTATTCCACTGATCCACTACTCTATTTCTTATCCAGTACCAAATGGTTTTGGTGACCACTGCTTTATAATATAGTTTTAGATCTGGTGCAGCTAGGCCACCCTCATTTAGCAAGGTCTTTTTTGAAAATGAAGAGATAATTAATGCTTCTGGTATCCTGCTGAAATAACCCACAGGATGACAAAAAACAAATGATAGATAATTTTCAAGAAGCTCATCAAAAAGCATTTGGCATCAACAAGAAAAGAGGTGCAATTTATAGTTCACAGATCATTTCACCTGGGGTTAGTTTTTACTTTTTCTGAATTTTATTGCAAAATCCTTAATAACCCAGAGCTTGCCTTTGGTGAAGCTGTAGAAGATCCATACATGAGAATACTTTGAACATTCAGATACAGACATTTTAACATTAGATACATCAAATAGTGTAGGAAAAGGAGGAAGGGAAGGAATAATCATTTATGTAGGGTCTACTATGTGCTGGGTACTAAATCCCTTTTCAAAATATAATTTCATTTGATTTTTACAACCTACCTAAGAGGTAGGTACTATTCTGATTCTCATTTTAGTTTTGAAAATGAAGTAAACAGAAATTAAATGACTTGGTCTATGTCACACAGTAAATATCTAGATTTGATAACTTAATAGTAATAAAAAAAGACACAGTAATAAATATAATATTAATCAATATCACTATAGTAATTAACATAATAGAAAGAAAATAAAATAGTAATAGAGATAATAGTAATAAATATGATATAATAGTAATAAATAAATAAAATAATAAAAATAAATAGATTTGAATTCAGATCTTTCTGACTCCAGGCCTAGCACTCTAGCTGCTTCTCTACCAGCTATCCCAAGAATATGAGAAAAAAATATAGAAGGTACAGAAAAACTAAACTTCCAACAAGATACTATCTTTCTGTTCCTCAAGAAGTTATTTTATACATTTACATTCTTTATAACTCTATTTCAGTTAATCTATCTATGTTTATACAAATCTACCACTTACGGTCTTTTTATGGAAAAGCTCTAGTCCTTGATTTTGTGTTTGTGCTGGCCTTCTTGCTGTATGATTACTGCTGTAGAAAAAGTCTTAATAGTTTAATTTTGTATAAACATAAGTATCTTTCACCCTTATGTGCCCTATTTGGTATTTGAAAAATCTGAGCTACTTGTGAAAGTGACTGCTTTGTAGTGCAGTGAAGATATGAAAATAGATTTTTTTTTAAAATTAAAGCTTTTTATTTGCAAAACATATGCATGGGTAATTTTTCAACATTGACCCTTGCAAAGCTTTCTGTTACAAATTTTTCCCTCTTTCCTCCCACCCCCTCCCTAGATGGCAGGAAGTCTAATACATGTTATATTAAAATACTTGACAAATCAAATACATGCATAGATATTTATACAGTTATCTTGCTGTACAAGAAAAATCGGATCTACAAAGAAAAAAAAAAACCTGAGAAGGAAAACAAAATGCAAGCAAACCTCAACAGAGAGTGTGAAAATGCTATATTGTGGTCCACACTCAGATCCCACAGGTCTCTCTCTGGGTATATATGGCTTTCTTCATCATTGAACAACTAGAAGTGCTTTGAAACATCTCATTGTTGAAGAGAACCATAATCATCAGAATTGATCATCATATAGTCTTGTTGTCATGTATAATGATCTCCTGGTTCTGCTCATTTCACTTAGCATCAATTCATGCAAGTAATAGAGTTAGTTTTATCTATAAAAAGGGTGAAGGTGTTTCAGTAGACAATAGCAGTAGTCTCTTCTGAGAAGAGGAGATGAGAGATGAGATAAAAGAAGATTTAGATGAGAGAAATAAAAGGCAGGGAACAGAGAAAACTGCCTACAAACTTGCTTAAGGCTACCACATCATGAAAACACCTTTCTTGTCCCTGTCAATTCCTGAGGCAAATGTCCTATATCTTCCAATTTTTTTAATGCCAATTTTTTAATAAAAAATAATCTACATTTCCTATTTCTACTTCTTCACCTTCCATTTACCTCTTGAGGCAGACCCTAAATCAAATGATTTTTTGAAGTCCTCTTAATCACCAAGAACTGCGAGTCTCTGTGACATTATACAAACATAAATGTTGACAGTATGGCTTTCATGCAACAGAATTCCCATTTTCATATCACTTTTATAGGCTGGGGGGAGGATGCAACAGTGACCTGCTACTCCAAGTAATTTTCTAGTGTCCTAGCATCATGGAATAATAACAACAATAACACTAATAACAAATATTTACATAGTGCTTGTTCTGTGTCAGACATTGTGCTAAGTATTTTACAAATATTTCAAAATATTTAATATTCAAAAACATTACAAATATTTTACAAATATAGTTTGATTCTCACAATAACCTTATAAAATAGATACTATTATCATGTCCATTTTAAAGGGGGAGAAATGGAAGCAGAGATAAGATGACTTGCCTGAGACCATGGAACTAGTAAGTATCTGAGGTTAGATTTGAACTCAAGCTTTTTCTAACTCTTTACCTGACATCCTATCCACTGTACTATCTAATTGTTGAAATATTAATAGTGGGAAAAATAAAAAAAAGAAATATTAATAGTGGAAATAGCATGAGTTCTGGAGTCAGAGAACCTTGCAATTGGCCTGTTGATGTCACCACTGATATTTCTGTTTCAGAAGGTGTCAACAAACTCTTATTTTCCAAATCCAATAACCCTTTCTCAGACATCATCCTTCTTGACCTTTTGGCACTATTGACTAACTCTTTCCTTCTTTCCCCTCACAACCTTCCTGGAGTCTCTCCTCCTTTGACTTCTTATCCTACCTGTTTGGCCACTTCTTCTTGGTCTCCTTTGCTGGATCATTACCAATTTTCCAACTATTTAGTATATGTGTCTTAAAACTATTCTCTTCTTTTGTCTCATCTCTTTCCCTTGATAATATGTTCATAAGGTTGATCTCACATCTCTATAGAGATGATTCCCAGTGGCTTAAAGTTGGCAAAAATAATGATTTATAAATTGCTTCCTAAAGAGATTTAGAAAAAACATAGATCTCTCTTCTACCTTCAAAGTTCTCATGAGATGAGTCTCAACCAATTCCATAAGGAAGGTAGTTGGACTTATAATTGAAAATTACTAGAGCCACCTGGGCAGCTAGGTTGTGCAGTGGTTAGAGTGCCAGCCCTAGAGTCAGGAAGACTTATCTTCATGAATTTAAGTCTAGCTTCAGACATTTCTTATTTGTGTGATACTGAGCAAATCATTTAGCCCTGTCTGCCTCAGTTTTCTCATCTGTTAAATGAGCTGGAGAAGAGTATTTTTGTCAAGAAAACCCCAAATGGAGTCACAAAGAGTCAGACATGATTGAAAAGTGATTGAAAAACAATGTAGACAGCTAGGAAGTGATTTTCTCATGAACAAACCTATGTGTAGAGAGATTGTCATCATTCCCAGAAAGAAGATCCACAGGGAGATTGTGGAATATGTATATCTTCTGAAACACAGAGAAGTATCAAACTTTAAGAAGCAGAAAGAGAGAGGAGGGAAAACTATCTCTGAGTAAATCATCAAAATGCTTACTGGACTTGGGTAGTTTGTTGAACATGCAATATACCGAGCTCGCTGTTGAGATGAACTTCAAAACACCAAGAATTGCAGCTTAATGTTTGCTATTTTAATCTTTTTAATAAACCTGGGAATCCCCAGGAAAAAACAAAGTAAGGAGTGAACATTTGACTTGGTTCCTCTAGTAAGGTGGAATTGATAGAGATAGTTGAAGAATGTGCTATTAGAGAGTTCAATTTCTCATAGATGCTTCCAACTGATGAAATCTTAAAGGTGGAGCTTTTTTTTTCTTTAACTGAAGTCACAATAGTAGTTGAGAAACCAAGACAATTTCAAATTCCCTATGGCACCTCTTTATTGCAGATAATTAATTTGTTCAGTATGGATGGATAATTTCCTTCCTTCTCAAAAAGCTGATGATTCATCAGGATTTTCCCAGGAGGGTGACATATATAAAATCTCTTGTTCCTGATACATACTAGTGAAGTGCCCTTGTAATCTTTCATTCATACCTGATTGGTATCCTTGTTTTTGTTGGTTTTATGCTAGGTAATATTGTTATTTTCCACTTTAATTTAGGATACTTTAAGTTCCTACTGTGCTAGTTACTGGGATTTTCAAAAGTGAAACAGTTCTGTCCTGAAGGAACTTACCTACTGTTGAAGGGTATAATATGTACATAAGTAAATACAAAATATGTAAAAAAAAACCCAAAAAACTACCAAGTAATTTATTTAGATTTTTTTCAAATTTAATGAACATTTATTTTCTCATGCTACAGTAATTTGAAGCCACACTTGAGAATTGGATGACAGGTGAACAGTAAAGGTGGAAACTGAAAAACTGAAAAACACTTGGCAAACCCTCACACCAGAGGGTCTTCCCTGAACATTCCATATACCCTGTAGTAACGAAATAAGGAAGCCACTGAGGGTCTTGAGTAGGAGATTGAGATGTCTAACTAAAAAAAACAAACTGGTTTTAGAAATATAATTTTGACAACTGTATAGATGATGGAATAGAGACCAGAAGCAGAACTTGTATGAATATGTTGTATATGCTTCCCCACCTACCAAATTTGCTTTCCAGTCTACTATGTACAAGCAACTCTGAAGGGGTTCTACAGTAGCAGAAGTAGCAGGGAAAAGCAATATGGGAATGGAAATAAGGCAAAGGCATATGTATATGTTATGAATTTGACTGAGAAATTTGCACAAAACCAAAGAATACCACTTTCTGAATTAAGGAAAACAGGATTATAAGATCCATAGCAGTTAGAAGGGATCTGTGAAGAAACTGAGGTGAAGAGAAATTAAATGACTTATTTACAAGGTTGAAGAGATGGGACCCAAAGATTTAGGGCTGAAAAAAACCTTAGATATGTCACATGTAATCTTTTTTCTTTTTTTCCTGAGGCAATTGGAATTAAAAGACTTGCCCAGGGTCACTCAGCTAGGAAGTATTAGGTGTCTGAGGCCACATTTGAACTCAAGTCCTCCTGACTTCAGGGCTAGTGCTCTATTCACTACACCAACCAGCTGCCTCAATCCCATTGTTTTACAAGAGGGAACACCATATAGGCTGTGTCTTTGCCAAAGTTACTTTGAAATGACTAAGAAGTGGAGGTGGGATTTGAATCCAGATCCTGAGACCCGAAATATAGTTCTTAAATGATCTAGACTTGTACCCAGTTTTCTTCTTCCTTTGTGTACTGGGGATTTGTCTTAAGGCAGGGTTGTGCTGAGCACTAATCTGGCTCCAAAATAATTGTGAACATTTACACATGGGGACTCCAAACACACTACAAAATCAGGGCATGATTTATTGTTTGTTCATTGTATGATTTAAGAAAATGATGGAGAAAATATTAATGATTTGGATTAAACTTAAAAGCGTGTCACCAGTACATGTTCCAACTCTACCCTACTCCCATTCAAATGTTAAACATTTACCAGCACATCCTTGCATAAGGATAACAAAGCTAAATCTAAAGAACCAACTGTACTATATTAGATTATTGGTTCCAGAGGTTATTCTACCTCTGGAAATAATCAGGATTTAATCTTGAGGAGATGACTAAAAATATGACACATGGCCCAGTAGTTAGAGTGCCCAACCTGGAGTCAGGAAGACTCATTTTCATGAGTTCAAGTATTGTTTCAGATACTTACTAGATGTATGATCTTAGGCAAGTCACTTCACTTTCTTTGCTTTAATTTCCTTATCTATAAAATGAGCTGGAGAAGAAAATGGTCAGCTCTAGTATCTTTGCCAAGAAAACCCCAAATGGAGTCATAAAAAGTCTGACATGACTGAAAAGTGACTGAACTGAACAGGAATTTGACAACTGAGGAGTCAAGTCTTGTAGAATCCAGAAAGATCCTGGCATGAGAAAACTATTGAGCTCTAAAGAGCTGAAAGTGGAAAAGAAGAAACACATTCTAAGAGAACCATAACATACAGTGTTGATTTCCTGAGTTTGCCCAAGAAATCACATCTCTACATTCCAAAGAAAATACTAAAAGCAAATTATTCAGTTAAATTGAGGCAAAAGGCTAGTTTTTATATCTAGAGACTTTCTGAAATGGTATGGTAGTATTTTTTGTTAATTAGTGAAAGCTCTACATAGAGTAGAATGAAATGAAGAGACAATAAATATATGATTTGAAGTATGAAACTTTTCTATTCAGAAAAAATCAGAACCAATCCCCTTTTATCTTCATCATTTACAAAAAATAATGGGTTTCACTTTTGTACTCAAGGGCAAATCAAGACATGGTTGTTTTTTGTTTTTGCTTTTGGTTTTTTTTTTTTTTTTTTTGGTTGTGGCTAATGTGGGAATTAATTTTGTTCAACAATGTTTATTTGTTCCAAGGGTTTTGGTTTCTTTTTTATTTTTTCCCAATGGTGTGGAAAGTTGGAGGTAGGGAGAAATAGATTTTTATTCAATGAAAAAAATTAAATTTCATTATAAGAAAAAGAAAAATAGTGACTTTTAGTCCCCTACCTCTTCTCTCAGTGACTCATTTGGTGGTGATTGTAGAAAACTGGCTTTAATTAAATATATAGCATAAAAAGAAGTGGGCACTTGAGAACAATCAGTCAAATCAGAGTATACAATTCATATATTTCAGCACCAGAAATATATCTTTGGATCATTATGTAATGGTTATCGTCAGTTCTTAAACCACTGAGATTGAAATTCCATGGCAGTTGAAACTTACTAACTGCTTAATTGTGTCATAAGTTTCATTATGAATGTAAATACACTATGTGGTTTCATCTGAGTCTTTAGATTGATGCAAGAAGGAAATAATACCATATTGGGAAGTTTGATTGCAATACTGCACTAAATGAGGGGTAAGTGTTGGTAAAGTTTTCTTTTAAGTAATCTCCCCACCTTTAGTTTAAAATCAATTCTCAGCCAATGAAAGTCATAAATTTTCATAGATTTAGAATTGGAAGGGACCCTAGAAGCCATCAAATCTTTGATTACAATTTGTATAGAAGGAAACTGAGGCACAGTGTGGTTAGATGACTGACATGGAGTTGCAACTAATTATTACTTGAGACTGGATTTGAATGTAACTCTTCCTGATTCCTATCTTCCTCTTCCTTCTCCTCCACTTCTTCTTCCCCCTTCTCCTCTTCTTTTTCCTTCCCTTAGGTCACACTAGACCATCCTTTGAGAACCATTGGTGTAAATTGCTCTTCTTTGCTCCATATAAATTCCTACAAATTCTCTTAAACTTCCCTGAATTCTTCATATTCATTCATTCATTCTTTTTTTTTTTTTTTTTTTTTTTTTGCTTTTTGCTAAGGCAATTGGGGTTAAGTGACTTGCCCAGGGTCACACAGCTAGGGAATGTCTGAGACCAGATTTGAACTCAAGTCCTCCTGACTTCAGGGCTGGTGCTCTATCCACTACGCCACCTAGCCGCCCCTTCTTCATTATTTCTTGTGGCCCAATAATATTATAATTTAATCCATATTCCATAATCTGATTAATCATTTCCCAAGTGATGAAGAATTTACTGTGTGTTTCTTTGTTATCTTTGTTATCTCAAAAAAGGCTGCTGTAAAATTTTTTTTTAAAGATGGGATTTCTTCCTATCCTTTCTTTTTCAATATGTGGACATTTTTTTCTCATGCTGATATTCTTGTTCACACACAGACCTCTTGCATTAGAAAAATGGCAAATAATGTGTGAGTGATGAACACAAAAAGATAAGTAATGAAAATTAAGTTTCTGTTTTTAACTACTCCCTTTCCAATCCAATTTAAGCATTTATTTATTTCCTTCTATGTACCTAGGCTTTTGCTATGTGGTGTTTGCCCTGAAGGAATTTAAAGTCTCATTTGGAGACCAGGAATTACTGGAAGAACAATATAGGAAATTAGACAATAAAAAAACAAGCTGAAAATAATCTATGTAAGGGGAGAGTTGAATATGAATCAGAAAAAGAAAGCTAAAGCAATTGGATGGAGTTTTAAATTTGTTTCCTTATTGAGAGAATAAACTCTTTTATTGATGAGAGGATAACTCCTTCCGCTACAGTCTGACCCCAGTCACTGCGTGATTGACAAGGCTCTCCATTAAACAAAAGAATTGCCAATCCTTTTTGTGAATTAGAAAGTATCTTAAGTATCATCTGATCTAACACCTTACTTTTCCAGGTGAAGAAGCTAAGTGAGAAAATTTAAATGTCTTGGTTATGGTCATACAGTAAGCTAATGCAGAGCCAGGTTTTCTGATTTATAGTCTAGTACTCAGGACCTGGGTTCAAATACTACCATTGGTACAAGTTAGAGCCCAGCAGAAAATTCAG
Organism: Myrmecobius fasciatus; assembly: GCA_023553655.1. Taxonomy (NCBI): domain Eukaryota; kingdom Metazoa; phylum Chordata; class Mammalia; order Dasyuromorphia; family Myrmecobiidae; genus Myrmecobius; species Myrmecobius fasciatus. The sequence continues at coordinate 9,198 of JAJPUD010019418.1, read as the reverse complement.
GAGAATTGGGATCAGATATCCTGAGTTCAAAATCTGGCTCAGCCAGGTACATGGCTGAGGTTGCATGACTTTGGACAAGCCATAAGGAGGCAAAGGAGGAAGAGGGAGGAGGAGGAGAAGAAGAAGAAAAAAAGAAAAAGGATGAGGAGGAGAAAGAGGAAAAGGAAGAGGAGGAGGAGGAGGAGAAAGGAGAAAGAAGAGAAGGTTTCTCATTAAATGATCTTTAAAGTTTCTTCCAAATATAAACAACCACAGAAATATTGTGAGAGAAACCCTATGATAGTATACTATCTTCTATCAAGACAAACTCTTCCAAAGTAAATTCTTTGAGACTTCTCCACAAATGAATAGTTTTGAGCACAGAATAAGGTTATCTTCATCCTCAGGAATGAAATTGACTGTCTATGCTGCCAAAATCAAAGCCACATGTCCTGAAGGGACAGGGTTCCCTCAGTCTTCAATATTCAATTAATTCTGGAATCTGCATGAATTGTTTTAGATTCTTGAGAAAGAGATTGAATGAGTGGTGCTGCAGGGAATGATTTAAGAACTGGGAAAATATCTCATCATCAATTTTTCTTCTATCCCCAAACTAACAACCATTGCAAGGGACCCTTAAAATTATTTTTTGAATCCTTTATTTGTCACCTTGTCCAAGGTCACACAGGTGGTAAATAACAGTAAGATTTGAATACAGGCTCTCTGTCAAGTCCAGTATTCTTTTAATTATTACCACATTGGCTTCCTTGTTGATGTATTCTAAATTGTAGGCTGTACCCTGTCACAAGATTGTTCACTTTCCCTAGCCTCCAGAAACCATTTTTTCCTTTCCTGTTTTTTTTTATGTAGGGACCTCCACCATGGGTGGGGTGAGAATTGGGGAGGCAGAGCACAAGCTCCAGCAGATTCCTCCAAGCTAGAGAGGGCTTTGGGGACACACCTGGTGATGATCTGCATGTCTGCCAACCTAGTTAAGTTTGGACAAGCTTATTACCAGAAACTTAGCTACCAGATTAGGAAATTATTTGGCTCCAGCAACTTATAATGGCATTTACTCATTTGCTAGGGGTTGCTATCTGCATCAGGGGAGAGAACTGTTGACAGATATAATCAGAGCTCTTTTGAAGTAAGAAATATAAATTCAGCAGTTCAATTTAACAAAAATTTATTAAGTATCTAATAAGGGAAAGGGATTATAACATATTGTTACTTTATTATTTAAAATATTTTATATCTTAATGTGGTAATGAAAAGTTTCTAAGAGACCTCTTGAGGGGAATAATACATGTGTTATTGAAGAGAGAGAGGATGGGGAAATACATATATCTTGTCTTTCAGGCATCTTTATCTTGGAAATAAGCTAAAACCTGGAGACATTCCTCAGATGTGAGACAGGAGCTTAGTGGGAAGCCCCCAAAGGAGGTATGAACTTTACAAGAAGAAGATAGGAAGTTGATTTAATGTAGCTAAGCTCCAGGGGAAAGAAGGGAACTGTCAATTAAGGCTATTAAGTAGAATGATTCAAGATATCTCACCTGTTGGTTAAAGAAGCAAAGGTTAAAGCCAATCATAATAATCAACAAAAAATGAACTGCATAAGTACAGATGCGGCTAGATAATTTTTCTGGAAAAAAAAAAGATCTGGGGGTTTTGTGTACTGTGAGCTTGATAGGAGCCAATAGAGTGGTATGGTAACTAAGAAGGTAACATGATTTTGTTACTTTAATGGAGGCAAGGAAGGAGATGATACGATTGTTTTATTCTACTTGCCCTGATTATCCTACAAATATGAACTCAATCATAAGTTATAGTGTTTTAGGAAAGATTTTGGCATATAAATGCACGTACGTGAAACATAATATAGGAACTGAGATTTAGAAGTCTACGGGACCTTTTAACTCAGATTTTCAGAGATGAAGCAGAAGTTAAATGACTTGACCTAGGTCATACAAGCAGTAAGTGATAGAATTGAGATTGGAACCCAAGTCTCCCAAATCCAGTTCTTACTCCTCATCATTTGGACCTTATGCTAATCAAGGAAGTCTGGAGAGGAGAAGACACAGAAAAGATGATATTTATCTGTAAATGAGGGATTGCAATTGTTCTGTCTGGTCCCAGCAGGTAAAACTAGGAATATTGTCTAGAGGTTAAAGAGAAGTTGATTTTGGCTTAATAAAAGGGAAAAAGAAACAACTTCTGAAGCTCTTCTTTGTGCCTTGAGGAAGAGTGAAAGAAGTCTTTTAGGTCATGTCACACTGCCTAGCTTATAGTAAGCACAATTTATGTAGAGATTCTTCCTTGTTCTTCCTCATAGTGTGATCTTTTCAGTTATAGCAAGCATTCATTCAGAATATAATAAAAACAACACACCTTTATCTGGAGACAAAACTCATTATAAAAGGACAGATAGCAAATAAATACATTTAAAGGTAAACATACCAGTTTGCCAGGCAATGCTGAGGAGAGGGATGGTGGAGAAATGAGCATTAAATGCCTACTATGTGTCAGGCACCATGATAAATATTTTGCAAATAGTATCTCATTTGATCCTTATAACAACCCTGAGAGGCAGATGGTACTACAGATGAGAAACTGAGGCTGAAGGAGTGAATGAATTGCCCAGGATTACACACTTAGTAGGTGTCTGAGGATGACTTTGTTTTCAAGTTCTCCTGAATTCAAGTCTAGCTCTCTTTCCACCTCTTCCATCTGCTTCCTATGTGCTACATAAGGCATAAATACAGCAGTCTTGGTGAGTAAGGTAGTATACAGTGTATAGAGTGCTAGCCCTGGAGTCAGAAGGATCTGAGTTTAAATCTGCCCTCATACCTCAGATATTTAACTCTGCCTCAGTTTCCTCATCTATAAAAAAAAAAAAGTCAGAAAGGGAAAAAAAAAAGCAAACTACTCCAGTATCTTTGTCAAGAGAACCTTAAATGGGGTCACTAAGAGTCAGACATGATTGAAAATAACTGAATAACAACAAAAACATAGGCTGCTGAACTACAATCCTGTGATTTTGTGACTACTGAAAATACACTGAAAAAACTGAATAGTTCACAAAGAAATAAATCATGGATAGGGAGAATACTTTTAGGAAACTGTAGTCTTATAGAAACTTCTTGGATTGGTGGAGGAACTTGCAAAGTCAGGGTCAGATTAAATCTCAGATGGGTGAGAACCAGGGGCTGAAAAGATCATTTTGTAATGGAAAGAAGTGGAGCATGCATGGGAGGACAATATGAAAATCAGGTTCTGAAAGATACTTAAAAATCTTACTTATTTTGTAAGTACTGCCAACCCAATAAACCTGTCTTGGACTAGAAATTTCTTTTATGTGTAACCTGTAAAACATTTCCATATTAGTCATTTTGGATAAGAAGATTCAAGTAAAAAAAAAAAAAGAATGAAAGAAAGAATTCTTTCTCTGGAGGTGAATAGTATACTTCATCACCAGTCCTTTGAGATTGTCTTGGATCACTGTATTGTTGAGAATAGCCAAATCATTCACAGTTATTTATCATACAATATTCCTGTTACTTTTCATAATATTCTCCTGGTTCTGTTCACCTTACTTGGTATCAGTTTGTGTAAATCTTTCCAGGTTTTCTTTTTTTTCTGAAATTATCCTGCTTGTCATAATAGTATTCCATTACAATCATATACCATAGCTTATTTAGCCATTTTCCAACTGATGGGCATCCCTTTTATTTATAATACTTAGCCATCACAAAAAGAAGTGCTACAAATAGTTTTGTAAAAATAGGTCTTTTGCCCCCTTTTTTGAATGTCTTTGGGCTATACAACTAGCAGTGGTATTGGTGGATCAAAGGATTTGCACAGTTTCATAGCTCTTTGGGCATGGTTTCAAATTGCTCTCCAGAATGGTTGGATTAATGCACAACTCTACCAACAATTCATTAGTGTCCCAATTTTCCCACATCCATTCCAACAAACATAATTTTCTTTTTCTGTCATATTAGCTAATGTGATAGATGTGAGGTAGTACCTCATTTTAATTTGCATTTCTCTAATCAATAGTGATTTAGAGCATTTTCTCACATAACTATAGATGCCTTTGATTTCTTTGTATGAAAACCTCCTGTTCATATCCTTTGATCATTTATTAACTGGAGAATAACTTAAAAATTTGATTTACTTCTCTCTATATTTGAGAAATGAGGCCTTTTTCAGAAATATAATCCCCTTACCACCTCCCTTTTTCTGCTTTCTTAAAATATAATTTTGGTTGCTTTGGTTTTGTTTGGTGCAAAAACTTATATTTTATATAATCAAATTATTTTACATTTTGTAATGCTCTCTATATTTTCTTTGGTCCTAAATTCTTCCCTTATCCCTTGATCTGACAGATAAATTATTCCATGCTCTCCTAATTTTTTTATGATATAGCCTTACATGTAAATCATATACTTATTTTGACTTTATATTGGCATATGGTATGAGATATTGGTCTGTACCTAGTTTCTGCCATACTGCTTTCCAGTTTTCTCAGCAATTTTTGTCAGATAGTGAGTTCTTATCTCAGAAATTGGGGTCTTTGAGTTTATCAAATATTAGATTACTATAATCATTGACTATTTTGTCCTGTGAACCTAACCTATTCCACTAATCTATTTCTTAGCCAGTGCCAAATGATTTTGATGACTAGACAATATCAAATGATTTTGATGACCACTGCTTTATAACATAGTTTTAGGTCTGGTACAACTAGATTACCTTCATTTGCATTTTTAATCAATTCCCTTGAAATTCTTGACCTTTTGTTCCTCCAGATGAACTTTGTTATTATTTTTTTCTAACTCAGTAAAATAATTTCTTGGGAACTTGATTGGTATGATAGATTAATTTAGGTAGAATTATCATTTTTATTATGTTGACTTGGCCTATCCATGAGCACTTGATATTCTTCCAATTGATTTGAAAGTGTTTTGTAATTGTATTCATATAGTTCCTGACTTTGTCTTGGCAGGTAGATTCTCAAATATTTTATATTAATAGTAATTTTAAATGGAATTTCTCTTTTTTATCTTTTGCTGCTGGACTTGGTTGGTAACATATAGAAATTCTGATGATTTCTGTGGATTTATTTTGTATCTTGCAACTTTGCTAAAGTCGTGAATTGTTTTTTAGTAGTTTTTTAGTTGATTCTCTAAGTATATCATCATATCATCTGCAAAGAGTGATAATTTGGTTTCCTTATTACCTACTTTAATTCCTTTAATTTCTTTTTCTTCTCTTATTGCTAAAGCTAATATTTCTAATATAACATCGAATAGTAATGGGTATAGTGGGCAATTTTGTTTCTCCCTGATTTTATTTGGAATAGTGTTAGTTTATCCCTATTACATATGATGCTTTCTGATGGTTTTAAATAAATGCTACTGATTATTTTAAGGGGAGCTCCATTTATTCTTATCCTCTTTAATGTTTTAGTAGGAATGAGTGTTAGGTTTTGTCAAATGCTTTTTCTGCATCTATTGAGATAATCATAGGATTTCTATTAATTTGATTATTGATATAGTGAATTTTGCTAATAGTTTCCCTATTATTGAACCAGCTGTGGATTCCTGTATAAATCCTACTTGGTCATGGTGTATTAGCCTGATGATAACTTGCTGTAATCTCTTTGCTAATATATCATTTAAGATTTTTGTATTGATAGTCATTAGGGATATTGTTCTATAATTTTCTTTTTCTCTTTTGACCCTACCTGGCTTAGATACTGCTGATCATTTCTTATAGAATAATAATATTCCATTATATTCATATACATATTGTAACTTTGAATACTGAAATATTTCAAGAAGATTTCATCCTACACTCAATATAGGGACTACTTCCTCCATTAAACTTTTCCTTATCACTTTATCACTGAATGTGATCTCTCTTTTAAAATTTTTTTTGAGACTTTTAATCTTCTCATATGCCTTAATGACATTCTATCTTGTATTAAGTTTATTTTGTACATGTTTTGTCTGGAGTAATAGAATACAAATTATTTTAAGGCAAGAGCTTTTCCATTTTTTCCATCATTTTATCTCTAATGTTTAGCACAGTATTTGACAATCTGGACTTTGATTGGATCTGTGATTTCATTAGTATAGAGAATTCTTAATGGGTAAACTCCTCCTACTAATGCAAATTAGCATTTGTGCTGAAACTTAGAGAGTTTTAGAGAGTTCTCTGGGACACTTATGTGATTTGCTGAGCAGTATGTGTCAGACACAGAATTTGAACTCAGGCCATCCTAACTGAGCCTTGCTCTCTCTCTCCTCTGTTATACTTCCATTATCATTAAATTAAAATAGGCACTATGTAGGCACCAATGCTTGTTGAATTAAATTGAATTGATCTTAAGTATAGTTATATTTGTACTTCAATATCTAATCTAAAATATTTTCTAAAGTATCTACTATTATAAATTGTCCATTAAACCAAATGAAACCATATTATTACAAAGGTTATTTATGTAAAAACCTGGAAGTATTATAGATAAAACAATATTCTTTGAAATATAGTAAGTTATGTTACCTACTAGAAAAAGTCTTTGCAATGTATTGGAAAGTAATTGGACAGAGGTAGATAAATGGACTAGGGAGGAAAGCTACTTTAAAAGATTTCTAGGTGACCTTGGACAAGGCACTTCATCCTTCTTTAAAATACTTATTTCCTCACCTGTAAAATAAAGAGTTTGAACTGGATGACATCTAAGTTCCCTACTGACAACAAAATTCTAGGATTTTTTGACAGTATTGACCCATTTATCTTCCCTTCTTCCCAACCCTTTAATCATTAAGAGTTATCATCTTGAGCTATTTACCCAGTAAGTTGTATAGATTTGTGAGGCTAAATCTGCATTTTCCTTTGAATTCCTTCTTGTAACCAACCAATAGCAAATATTCTAGAAATGGTTGGTATCTTAAAAGTGGAAATCCACTTTGGGAATGTAGTGAGTTCCCAAGAGAAGACTGGATGATCACCTGAATATATAATGCGAGGGTTTTTTATTCAGGTACAGGGAAGTCTCACACAACACTGAGATTTGCTTATTTGATGAATGCAGAAAAGGTTCACTTGATGTTTTGAGGGTTGATACTAACCCAAGTGACATATGAACCAGAATTGAATGAAGGGACAAGTGTTCCAGGACAAATAAGAACAGGTAGAAGTCTATTCTTTTTACCAATGATAATCATGACAGAGTTTTTAATGTTTCTGATTCTAAGAAAGGAAAGAACAGATTTAAGTTCCTATCTCTTAATTTCTCTTATGCCACCCCACCTTTGTGGTGGTGGTCAGCCCTAAGGAATAAGCCCATTGTTATTCTATCCTCTTTTTTTCCCACAAAAGAATGGAGGTATGTGACTTTTAAGAATGGCATCAGGTATTTCCTTATTTGTCCAATATCCCCTCCTTCCTCCAATTGTCTCCTTTAATTCTGGTCTCTAAAATTTTCCTGCATGAGCTTCAAGGGGACACTAAAGTACAGCTTAATCATTTCTCAATGTTAAGAAAGAGAATAGAAAGATGTGAAAATACCTTCATCTGGGATTTTAAGTCTTGATAGAAGGCATGATAATTCCAAGAGACTTGTGAAACTTAGTTATAAAACTCTTGAAAGTAAAAGGACAGTTTTCTTTTTCTATCAGATAACTGGCATTACTATTGTAAAGGAAATATTGAGTAAATCCAAAAATAAGCTAGTTGTTATTAGATAGAAGACAATGAAGCAAGGATACCAAGAGCTGATAGGGGAAAGTATGCATCAATTTTATTGAGCCAATACTGCTAATATTAAATATTGTTAGTGATAATGATGATTGCCATTTATATGGTTCTTTAAAAGTTATAGTCTTTATGGCTCTCTGCAACAAAGAATTGTCTCAAACCAGTTCCAATTGTTCACTGAAGAAAACCATATACACCCAGAGAGGGGGAAATGAAATATGGACCACAACGTAACATTTTCATGATCTCTATTGACATTTGCTTGCATTGTGTTGCCTTTCTCTGATTCTTTTTTTTTTCTTGTAGATAGGATTTTTCTTGCATAACTTCTCAAGCATTTCAACATTATTAACATGTAGTGGACTTCCTGCCATCTAGGGGAGGGGAGGGGACTGGGGATAAAAAAATTTTTTTTTAATAAAGCTTTTTATTTACAAAACATATGAGTGACCTTTCAACATTGACCTTTGCAAAAACTTTTTTTTTCCCAAGCTTTTCCCCTCCTTCCCCCCACCTCCCACCCCTAGATGACAGGTAATCTAATACATGCTAAATAGGATAAATTATATGACAAATACAATACATGTATACATATCTATACAGTTATCTTGCTGCACAAGAAACATCAGATCTAGAAAGAGAAGAAGAAAAAAACAACCTAAGAAGGAAAACAAAATGCATGGAAATATTCACAGAAAGCATTAAAATGCTGTGTTGTGGTTCACTCTCAGTTCCCACAGGCCTCTCTTTGAATGTATATGACTATCTTCATCGCAGCACAACTGGTTTGAATCACATCATGGTTGAAGAGAACCATGTCCATCAAAATTGATAATCGTATAGTCTTGTTGCTGTATGTAATGTTCTCCTGATTCTGCTGATTTCACTCAGCATCAGTTCATGCAAGTCTCTCCAATCCTCTCTGAAATCCTCCTGTTGGTCGTTTCTTGCAGAGCAATAATATTCCATAACATTCATATACCATAATTTATTCAGCCATTCTCCAATTGATGGGCATCTTTTCAATTTCCAGTTTCTTGCCACTACAAAAAGGGCTGCCACAAACATTTTTGCACATGTGGGTCCCTTTCCCTCTTTTAAAATCTCTTTGGGATATAGGCCCAGTAGAAACACTGCTGGGTCAAAGGGTATGCACTGTTTGATAACTTTTTGAGCATAGCTCCAAATTGCTCTCCAGAATGGTTGGATCCATTCACAGTTCCACCAACAATGTATCAGTGTCCCAGTTTTCCCACATCCCCTCCAACAGTTATCATTATCATTTCCTGTCATTTTAGCCAATCTGACAGGTGTGTAGTGGTATCTCAGAGTTGTCTTGATTTGCATTTCTCTGATCAATAGTGACTTGGAGCACCTTTTCATGTGACCAGAAATAGTTTCAATTTCTTCGTCTGAAAATTGTCTGTTCATATCTTTTGACCATTTATC
>JAJPUD010019417.1:0-26600 GCA_023553655.1 Myrmecobius fasciatus | reverse complement strand
CACAAAAAAAAAAAAAAAAAAAAAAAAAAAAAAACTACCTTTGCCAGTATTTTGAAAAATAAAAAGCTATTATTTTAAAAATGAGGGAGTTAGATGATGTGATTACTAAGGTCCCTCCCTTTCAGTTTCTATGGAACTAATAACCCCAGAGGTTACCTTGGACTTTTAGTGATTTAAACTCAAACTCATACAATCCAATTCATGAAACAAATATCCAAGTGTCTGCTATATGCAAGACTCTTCTGTGCAAAGTGCTTGACACACCAAGACTAAATTAAAAATGGTCCTTACCTTCAAAGAGTTTACATTACATGCTGTTGCAAGGGTAACCAGCTAGATGAACTCTTAGGCATTCAGTCTGTATTTCTTAGTTCCTTTGATCTGCCTAAATATTGTACCTGAACACACAGGTAATAAATTGCTGGGATTCAAACCTGGTCCAGCACCAAACTTTGCACTATCCTTTCTCTAATCCTCCCCCAGAGGGAAAAAGATATGTAAAGCAGCAGAGGACCCACAGAGAATTAGCACATGGCAGTGTATCAAAGGAAATAAGCCAGCAAATCATCCCAGAACAGTAGACCCTAGCAGACAGCATCATAATTCCAGATCGGTAGTCCAAGTAGATTCAGAGAGATGTTCCAACCAGGAGATAACCTAAGAACATGAGTTCCCTGGCTTCTTACATTCCCTTATCCACATGTGATTCCCCAGACATAATGTACATTTTTTCCCATGCATGTTCCCTCTCCCACAGAATGCACCTCTGTGTATGGGGAAGTTGTCTTAATTATTTAATTTATTATGTAAATTTATTAATTATATTGCTTTTGTTTTGGATTTATGTACCTTCTGGTTTGGTAAAAAAAAATACTTGTAGAAATTTGAGAACTATACCCAAAACATGCCTTAAATCCATGTTAATTCTTCCAGGGTCCTCAGAGAGAGTCATAAGAAATAAACAATAACCAATAGCCCTTCCATTGCTCATAGGTTGTTGACAAGAGTCAGCCAGAGGCCTCAGGACTTTGCCTCAAACATTAAGCCTCTCCACTTCAGTCAGGAACACACTGGTTAGTGACTGTCCAACACAGCAGTGTAAGGGGCTCCTAACCTTTGTGGTGTCATAGGCCCCCTTGACAGAATGGTGAAGACTATGGACCCTTCCTCAGAACTATGTTTTTAAAACATAAAACAAAATACATAGGTTACAAATGAAATCCATTATATCGAAGTGGATATCAAACTATATGGAGTTTTTTAAGTTTCTGGAGCCCAGATTAAGAACCTGAGGATAGTGACAAAGGCATTGGACTGGGATGACTCTCCATTTCCCATCAGCAGCCCATGAAACATCTTTTCTCTGCCCTAGATAGGCCCCATTTTCAGCTTCCTTTTCCTGTTGGCTTCCCCCGTTGGGTCGGTAGCTCCTTGAGAGGAGATACTATTTTTTTCCTGTTTCCCCAATCCCTTGCACATACTTACTATTCTTCAGTCACTGTTCTTCAGTGGCTACCAGGAGTTTTTCATTGGGTCCAGCTAACCTGGCGTTGCCCAGTGCCCACAATAAGCCTTCCATAAATATTTGCATGGATAAGTGGATGCAAGCCAGGTTCTTTAGCTGGCATCTATTCTCTTGTCTTGCACATACAAAGTGCATCATAAAAGTTTTTTGAATTCTATTAATTAGATTCTTCCAAGGTGCCAGTGATCAGTTATCTTTGGTCAGATGCTGAGCTCAGTTGCTCACCAGTGCCTCCCAGATAAAACATGCCTCACAAATGCTTACCGATGGAGTCAAGGTTTCACATACTACCTACCAGTCACTGGTCCCAGTCTCAGGCTGCATAGCAGGTTGTTGAGTTTGCCAAGTACACAAACTCTGCAACTTCTTCACTTGTCCTTGCAGCATCATTTACATGTCATGCCCAATCTACCAGCCTGCCTTCCCCAATGGATGCTATCTTCAATTGCCAGCAGTGGAAATGTTTATTAGGCTCACTACTGGGACCAAATGATTTCCCTTTCAATGGTGACAGTGGAAGAGCTAAAATGGGCCTCCATCTGGAGTTGCTGGTCTTGCTGATTCTTCCCTTAGGAGCTGCAGGAAAGCAGTGTTGAAAGGACTTTCCTTACTTAAAAGCAAGAATATTTACCAAATGCATTCATTCTGACCGCATAGATTGGCCTCCTATCAGGGGAGACGGATGGGGAGGTGAGGGTGTTAAGTGAGTTGACAATGTGACTCAACAGTCAAAAAAGCCAATTCAATTTTATACATTTTCATGTATAGTGCATAATGTTCCTATATACATATAATATTTTATTATATTATATTATATCTATTATAAATCTTACAAGATACAGGTCAAGATGACTGGTGATGGCCCCAGATTGTGAGAGAACTTGGCCTTTTTAAGCTAAGACCTTTCTCAGGTCTTTTTTGAGGAAATGTCCATTCAATAACTAAAACAAAAGATGGCCCAGTTTGCCTTGACCAAAGAGCCAGTCTCAAAAGGGAAGGCCCTGAGAATTTCTGGCCAGAACAAAAATTACTGTTTATTCCATGCCAGACACAAACCTGAAAGGTAGGTGCTATTATTATTAATGGCATCATTACACCATTGTTGAGTAAACTGAGGCAGACAGAGATTAAGTGCCTTGCCCAAAAGACACTCAACTTTTAAGTGTCTGAGGAAGGATTTGAACAAGTCTTTCTGGCTCCAGGCTCGACACTCTGGCTATCCACTTGGCAACCTCACTCTCTCTAGTTATGCAGAGGAAAACCGGAGCATCAAAGAAGTAATAGGCCTGCTGCTCACAATCAACAGCAATAAAGCAGAATTGTCGGTTCTTAGCTGACTTGTATTTATCCTGCCAAGGAGAACGATCTTTGGATTTGAAAGAATGGAACAAAAATGATTAATCAGTTGAGAACCAAAGTATGCAGGAAGATAATGAAAGAACAACTAACTGGCCTTGATAAATTCAAGTCAGCAGCCAACAAAACTGTGTCTCGGAGTTCTTTCAGCATTCTGAATGGGATGAGATAGGAATGCTAAACCAACATCAACAGTCTTTGAAAAATCATGGAGAATGGGCAACATCTCTCAAAACTCAAAAAAGGCAAATATTTGGATTTTCCAAAAAGGGAAGACAATAGAACTTGCAAATTATAAGCCAGTCAGGTTTATTTCAATTCCTATAAAAATTCACATTATTAAAGAGATGGTAAGTGGACATCTAGAAAAAAATAATGATCATAAAGAGAGAACACTGCTTCATCAAGAACAGGTCAATGCCAGACTTCCCACATTTCCTTTTTCATCGCCAGATCAGAGAAATACTATAGATATGTTTACCTAGATGTTAGCAAAGCATTTACAAAGCCTCTAGTACTATTTTTGTGAACAAAATGGAGAAATGCAATGTAGAGAATACTATACTTAAATTAGTTCATAGCTATTTGAATGGGAGAACCTAAAGAGTAATTATTAATATTTCATTTTCATTTTTTATTTTATTTTCAGCTTTAAATTCTTTCCCATTCTCTTTCCCCTCCCTCACCCACTAAAGAAGCCTTTAATGATTCTTTGATAACTTGGAGGGAAGTTTCTAGAAGAACACCCCAGTGGTTTTGCACTTGGCCCTGTGTTATTTAACATTTTAATAAGTTATTTACATAAAGATACAAATAATAGCATGCTTATTAAATTTTCAGGTGACAAAATGATAAAAGGAATAGTTAATATGTTATTGATTGTCATGACTCAAAAAAGATCTCAGCAAGCTAGAATAATAGGCAAATCTAGTAAAATGAAATTTAGCAAGGATGTAATAATGATTAATGACAACGGATATACAGGGCTTTAATGTTTGCAAAATGTTTCACATGCATTATCTAATTCAGGGCTTCTTAAACTTCTCCACTCATGACACCTTTTTGCCTGAGAAATTTTTATGTGACCCCGTCTCAAATCTGAGCCAACTTGTTTATGGCACCATTTGTGCATGCACAGTGCAAAGTGTGCAGGAAGTTGTGTGTTCAGAACCAAGGCTGCAGTTAAGTTACGTGACACAACATGGGCAGACATTACCAGAAATACCTCCAATTCATTATGTGTTTGATTTTTAGTTAATTTTTGGTCATTGCATTCAGAAACTTTATTGTTGCCAAATTTTTCATGACCCTTCATTTACCCCATAAGGGATCACAATCCACAATTTAAGAAGCTTTGATCTAATCTGAGCTTCACAACAATGCCATGAGACACTTAGGTTACAATAATCAATTTTTCCAAGTATAAGGTGGGGGAGATGTAACTACACAGCAGTTTTCTGAAAAAGATCTGGGGATTTGAGGGGATTGCAAGCTCAATATGAGTCAAAAGAATTATGTAGAAGCCAAAAGAATTAACATGATCTTAAATTATATTAAAAGAAGAATATCCAAAACTAGAAAGGCAATATTATTGCACTAGGGTTATCTGATTAGTCCATACTTGGAATAGTGCACAAATATGGGTACCATAGTTTTATAAGAATATTGACAGACTAGAGAGGTGATCAGGAAATGAAGGGTCTCCAGAATATCTTATATGAGGGATAGTTGAAAGAACTGGGAATGAGTAGCCTGGAGAAGATAAGAATTTTAAGAGAGGTGCACAGCATCTGGCTTCAAGCATTCAAAAGGTCCACATAACTGAGGGGATAATCGATTTGATCTGCTCAGCCCCAATGGATAGAACTTGAAGCAATTGTCAGAAGTCCAAGAGAGCAAATTTAATCTTGACAGGTGGAAAATTTCCTTAAAAATAGAGCTATCCAAAAGTGAAATGGGCTACTTCAGGAGGTAGTGAGTCCTCCCTCACCAAAGCAAAGATAGATTTTTTTTCAGGTATAAGAAAAACCTTTTTTTAAGGTTTCTCTTCAGGCATGAGAAAAACCTTTTTAAGGTTTCTTTCAGCTTTGGACTTCTACAATATTTTGGTGTATTAGATATTTACAAGTTTAGAGGAGTGGTCAGGTTAGAAAAGGAAATTAGTTCCTTCAAAGATTTGTTGAGTTCAAGATGTCAATGAGAAAGTCAGGTAAAGATATTAACAGGCACCTGTCAATGTGGACTGCACTTGTGGTAAGAAACTTAGGATGAATACTAAAACTTGGAAATCAACTGTATAAAGATCAAATCAATAGTCAGTCAAAAAATATTTATTAAGCATTTGTTGTGTATCAGGCAGTTAGATAGCACAGTGATTGAATGCCAAACCTGAAATCCGAGGAAGTTAAGTTTCATCTCTCTCTGGGATCTACTTCTGATTCTCTGGATTTATTTCTCCACTGTGACCCGACATCCTTCTGACCCTAGAATTTCTCTCCACTTCATATCTCCTTCCAGGCCCTCTCTTCCAATTGGACAGTTTCCCCAGAACTTTCATTTTAAAGAAAATTATCTAAGCTTACTATGTTCACTCTTTCTTCATTTCTCTTTGCTCCCTTTCTAATTCTGCCCTTCTTTTTCCATCTTTTTCTACCCCCTACCCTCCATGTAGGTACTTCTCCATGTACCTCTCCCATTTTTCAACTCCCTTTTATGTATTATCTTCTCCCAAGAATTAAAATGTAAGCTCCTTGAAGGGATGAACTGCATTTATTTTTATTTATAATTATATTCCCAATGCCTGATGCTTATTGACTTGCATTTATTGGCTTGACTTGGATATACTAATTTGGATATCATCTCTTATAGAGGCATGGGAGTGGGTGAGATGACCAAGAGATAAAGTACAGATAGAGAAAAGCAAAAAAGGGGACCAAGGATAGGTCTTGGAGAGCAGCTGCTACTTAGGAGACAAAAAGAGGGAGACAGAAGGATTAGTCTGCCAGAAGGAGAGCCAAGAGAGAACAGCATCCCAGAAGCCAAAGGAAGAGGATCCAAGACTAAGCAGTCAAGGGTGCCAAATGCTGTCAAGAGATCAAAGAGAATGGGGACTTTAAAAAAAGATCACAAGATTTGATAGTTGAAAAGTCATTGGTGTCCTTGGCAAGAATCTAGCAGTTATGAGGATAGAAAACAGATTCCAGGGGATTAAGGAGTAAGTGGGTGGTAAGGAAATGGAGGCAATGAATGTAGACTACTTCTTAAATTTCACAGTGAGGAAAATTTTTTATTTTAAGGCGATGGCAGGGTCACAGAAGGATTTGTTTGTTTAGGATGAGGAAGAAGATCTGGACATTTCCAGGAGACACTGGAAAGAGGAGTATAGAAAATGAAAGGAGGAGAGGGGACTCAATGACACAACATCCTAGAAAATAATAAGGGATGAAAACATGGCCTAAGAATAAAGAAAAAGGGAGGAGAAGAGGGCTAAGATCATGGAAAGGTTTTGAGATGTGAAAGGAAGAGAACTGAGGGAACTCACTTTGGTCTCTTCTAAGACCTTCCATCTCACTTTAGTCACTTTTTCTCTACTGGCACTTTAACAAACAATGAGCTCAGGTCTCCTCTATCCTAAAATCAAAACAAAACAAAACAAAAAACTTAACCAACTTTCCATTGTTCCTGCTAGTTCCTCAAGCTATTGTCATAGTTCTCTTTTTTCCTTCCTCACAAAACTTTTAGGAAGCATAATCTATGCTCATTGTCCACTCATTCTTCAACTTTCTCCAATGCA
The DNA here is from genome assembly GCA_023553655.1 of Myrmecobius fasciatus. Lineage (NCBI taxonomy): Eukaryota > Metazoa > Chordata > Mammalia > Dasyuromorphia > Myrmecobiidae > Myrmecobius > Myrmecobius fasciatus. The sequence goes on along the minus strand of JAJPUD010019417.1, from coordinate 19,926 downwards.
GACTCCCACCCATCGACGGAAACTTGTTTTTTTCACATTCACCAATGGGTAATATTGCCAAATCCAATGATCTTCTTTTAACCTTCTTCCTCAATGCTTTTTCTATAGCATTTGACAAGGTTCTTCTTGTCTCTTTAACCTTCCTTGAATTCTGACACTGATTTTTCCTACTTCTTCTCCTATCTTTCTCCTACTCTTCCAAGTAGAAGTATTCCTGAAGTGTAGATATCCCCTAAAACTCTGTTTTTGGCCCTGTTCTCTGTTAATATTCTTTCACCAGGCCCTGTCTCTCTCACCCAAACTATTGTAATGGCTTCCTACTTGGTCCTTCTGTCTCCAGATTCTTTCCCCCTCCAATACATCCCTTACTCAATTACCAAAACAATCTTGCCACAGAGCGGGAAAAATAATGCACACATACACCTATGACATTTCCTTGCTCAGAAACCTCCAGTGACTACCTGTTGCCTGTATGATAAAAAGCAAACTTTGTAGCCTAACATCTAAGGCCCTTTATAACCTGGCTCCAGTTTTGCTTTTTGGCCTAACTTCACAGGATTCTCTTTCACATATTATTACTTCAAATCAAACAGTTTCCTGGTCTTGTCCTGCCTTCTCTCATCTCTATGCAATCTCAAAGGATGACCTTCATCCAAAGTCTTGACTGGAAGACCTCCACATTTTCACCTGTTGAAATCCTTCTCCTTATGAAAGGAGTATGGTACAGTGAAAATATTGCTGGATTTTGAGTCAAAGAACCTGAATCTAAATTCTGGTTTTGCCACATATGACCATGAACAGCCATTTAACTTCTCTGGGTCTCCATTTCCTCAACAGTAAAATGAGGGGGTTATACTCCATGACCTCAAAAAGTCCTCTTATAATCTTATAATTTTTTTTTGTTTTTTTGCTGAGGCAATTGGGGTTAAGTGACTTGCCCAGGGTCACACACCTAGAAAGTATTAAGTGTCTGAGGCCAGATTTGAACTCAGATCCTCCTTTCAGGGCTGGTGTTCTATCCACTGAGCCACCTAGTTGCCCCCTCTTATGATTTTATGATCTTATGAACAAGTAGGTAACCTTCCTTCCTTGAAGTCTTTCCTATCTCCTAGACAAAAGCCATCTCTCCTCAAATTTTTTAAAGTACTTCATGGCACAAAGAAATGGAAATTATGTAACATTAAGTGAAAGAATTAAAAAGATCAACCAAACAATCCTATGGGATGAGATATCTTCTTTGAAAAATAAAAAATGGATATTTTATCCTTTGAGATATATTTTTATTTATATAAAGATGAGAATAGAATCTAAACCTCTGGTTTTAGAGATTATAGAGAATACCCAGATGAGGAAATGCCTTCTACCAATTCAGGTCAGCACATCCCTGTAATTTAATTGCCTTAGAGAATTGACTTACCCAGGGTCACAGACCTGGTATGTGTCAGAAGATGTGTTTGAACTCAGGTTCCCTTTGAATAGAGATTTTTACATTCATCATATTCATATCTTCAATACCTAACACAGTATTCCTATTATTCAGTCCTTTCAGCCATGTCTTTGTGACCCTTTCTGGAGTTTTCTTAACAAAAATACTGGGGTAGTTTGCCATTTCCTTCTCAGCTCAGATGAAGAAACTAAGATAAAGGAGTTACCTAGGGTCACATAACTAGAAAGTGTCTGATGTCAGATTTGAACTCAGGAAGATGAGTCTTCTAACTTCAGACCTGGCACTCCATGAAATATGGCACTACCTAGCTGCCCCTAATACAGTACATAGTAGGAGCTTTATAAATGTGCTGAAGACTAGATGTGGATCAAAGAAAGTATTTTCAACCTTTTCAGTTTGCTTGTTTTTCTTTTTCATGGATTTTTTTTCCTTTTGGTTTGATTTTTCTTGCATAACATGAACAATATAGAAATATATTCAAAAGGATTGCACATGTATAACCTATGTCAAATTACTTGCTGTTTTGGGAAGGGGGGAGATAAGGGAAAAAGGAAAAAACAATTTGGAACACAAAGTCTTACCAAAAATGTTGAAAACTGTCTTTACATGTATTTGGAAAAATAAAATACTATTGAGAAAAATAAACAAATATATGTTGGTTTATTGGTTGATTCCTGAATTTGAGGATAGCTCTTTAGCCACTATGATGCATTATCTTTGATTTATATACAAGTATAGATAAATATAGGTATATATGCACGCATTTATATTCCTATGCCCATGGGATATATGTCAATTGATTCTTTTGGATCAGTTAATATATCTGTTAACCATTACCTTATAAAACTGTCAACATAGCGAATTGATTAATGAAAAACCAAACCAAGAGCACTAAAGATATTTATATTTCTGTATATCAGAAGCTCTTCTTTGCCCTTTTCTCTTTCTACCTTGTATTACTTTCATACATTTTATCCCTCTATTACAATGGAATCCTTTAAAAAAAAAAGATGCTTTGCAAACTGTGGAACATGGACATTGCAAAATATTATTATTCCATAGAAAATGATGAATATGAAAAATTAAGAGAAGCATGGGAAGATTATATGAGCTGATAAAACCTGAGATAAGCCAAAGCATGAAAATAATTCATAATGACTATAATAAATGTAAGTGGAGAATATAAAAAGAAAGAAACAATATATTATGAGTTACAAGCAAGCTTATCCCTGGAGAAGTGAGAAAATGTATTTCTTAACTTTTCTAGTTAAAAGCCTATGTGTATGGAACAGTGTATATACTATTAGATTCACTTGATATGTTTGGTTATTTTGCTAAAAAAAAAAAGTTTGTTTAATAGCTTTCTTTTTTTTATTATTTGTTACAAAGGATGGCTCCATGGTTGGGGAACAGGAATGTATGTGGATAGAAAAGCAACATAAAAACAAAATATGTCCATTTTTAAAGTTTAAAAATAAAATGTTTTGTTTTTAATCCTTTTATACACAACATTTAGCATGGTGTCCTTATCATCATACGTAATGAATAAAAGTCTGCTAAATTTAATTGGTTATTCTTTTATTTATTTATTTAATCACTAAAATTGTGTTGTACTTTTTAGGGTATTTGAACTGTAACAAGTCCTGTAATTCATATAAAATCATATAAGATGCAGAAGTTTATTTTCATATATTTTAGGCTGTTTGCTAATTTGCAGGCCTGTATCTGTTCTACAATGTTCTACAATCTAAACATTGTACCAAGTTTTCTTAAGGAGTGATTCCAAGGATATGTCAGCAGGGCACAAAACCAGAACATATTGTGATAGGATGTAACATCAGGTCCAGGTACCAGAGTAAAGCATCATGATACAACATGTAGGGTGACCACTGAGCCTTGTTCATTGGCAAGCAAGCTAAACAAAGACCAGACATATTGTTGTTGGCAGGTATCCATAGTAAAGGCAGGAATTAGAACAAAATACCCTAGGCTTTACTTAACATTTTTGTTCTGTGCCCTGAGCTCAATTCCTTTTTGTCCAGAAGGATGTAGTTGACTATTGAAAGCATCTTTATGCCAACTTCACATCTCTAGAGCTGATTTTTTTTAAAAACTGATTTTGTTGTGTGGGATGTTTGAAATGAGTTAAAGGGATACCAATAATTGGTATTTGCCAGGAATTACAAGGAATTCTCTAAACATATGTCAGTTAATGGCCTGGGGCCAAGGAACATTGATGAAAGCAGCAAAGAAATAGTCAAAAGTCCAAAAAGAATCTTGAATTGAAGCTATATGTTGGATTTTGCTGACTGCTTGTCTGGATACCACTGTGATGATCTTTTATACAGAATAAAAGAACTTTAATACTCCTTGTCCAAGGAAAGGCTTACTATTCTACATCACTCCCCCATCCCCAGTCCACTTCCCTCCAAGATCAAAAAATCAATGAAACAACTAGTATTTATTAAGTGCTTACTATGTTCTATACACTATGATAAGGATTGAAGTTACAAAGAAAAAGCAAAAGTGGGAGGGGGCAGGGACAGGAATAGGAAGAGAAAAAGGGAGAGGGAAAGGGAGACCGAGACAGAGAGAGACAGAGACAGAGAGAGACAGAGACAGAGAGAGAGAGAGGAAGGAGGGAAGAGGAGAAAACACTCAGATTTGTAGCAGAGAGCAAAAAATGGCCTGAAATGGACCAAAAAATCAAGACAGCATAAGGCAGTAGTGCTGTGAACACTAGAGAGAGGGGCAGATAGCTAACAAGAAGAAACATAATACTTAGCAGAGAGCAGCATACTTACACTCAGAACAGATCATGAGCTCTGAATCGGAGAAGGTATAAACTACACATACGTCCTGGTCACATATGTCCCTGCATCCCAAGTGACCACTGCAGGTGTCCCTTCATGGTATTCCCTGTCCATGTGTCCCTGCATGATACCCCTTCGCCCCTGTGCTTTGACCAAGCAGGTCTCTGCCATGCATGTACTCTTCCCATGCAGGTAATCTATTGGAGAAGGCACACCTGTGTGTATGGGGAGGAGGGGATCTTTGCTTGTCACTTAATCAGCCAAGTTATTTCATTAAATGTCTTTTGTTTTGAGCTAATGTGTTCTTTCTGACTGATTTACTAAAATTATACATTTCGGTGGGAGCTTATGTGTTGACTGAAAGCCAATCAATACTATACATACATATATATATATATATATATATATATATATATATATATATATATATAGGAGCTAAAGCCACAAGAATATAGCATCAAGGCATAGCCTCAGAATATACTGTTGAGATAAAACTCTGGATCATGAGAGGCTACATGACATAAAGAAGAGATTGGCTTTGGAGTTAGAGCTGTTGTTCAGTTATATCCAATTCTCCATGATCCCATCTGGGATTTTCTTGGCAGAGATACTGGAGTGGTTGGCCATTTCCTTATCCAGTTCATTTTACAGTTGAGGAAACTGAGGCAGGCAGGGTTAAGTCACTTATTCAGAGACACACAACTAGTGTCTGAGACCACATTTAAACTCAGGACTTCCTAACTCCAGGCCCTGTACTCTCGACACCAAGCCACCTACTCTGCCACTTCCCACCTGTATGACCCTGAAAAAAAAAGTTCATCTCTGGACCTCAGTTCCCTCAGCTATAAAATAATGTTGGAGGAGGTGACCTCAAGGATCCCTGCTAGTTCTACATTTGGTAACAGCAGGACACAGCTCCGAGGCTCTGCACAGGGATCTAGTATGATAGCCCTGGGACTCAGCCCCAGGACAAGTGCCAGGGTTCAGTGATGGGATGCAGTACCAGGAGGCAACACTGGAACACAACAACAGGATCCAGAGCCAGGACACAAAGCCAGGGCAGAACACCAAGAGACAGGTCTGAGATGCAGCACCAGGATAAAACATCAGAAAACAGCAGCAGGACTCCAGATGAGACATTTCCCAGACAGGACACTGGGATATAATAACCTCCCTACAGCATTGTAAAACTTGCTTTATAAGTGTCTTTTTATTTTACCCTAGTAACCCTTGGGGAGGTAAATACTATTATCTCCATTTCACAGATATGAAAACTGAGGCAGAGGTAAGCAGCTCATAGTGTCACACAGCTAGTTAAGTGTCATGAGACAGATTTCACACTCAAGTCCCCTGACTCCAAGGTGCCTCCCTCTATTTATTGTACTAGTTGGCCAGGATACAACACAAGAGAACAACCCAGCATCAGCACTGGGACACTGCACCATAATACAACAAAGGTACTGAACCAGGATAGGAAGGCATGGTCCAAGCATTCCTTAATAATGATGTTTCATTATTTTATTGATTCTCCCAATTTTCCCACTCTACTATCCTCCACCTCTTTGTACCCATTTCTCTCCGTGATATCTTCTCCCCCCTCCCCTAATTTGAAACAGAAAGGAAAGGAAAATCAAAAACAGGGAGGGGAAATTCACACACACACACACACACACACACACACACATACACACGCGCACGCACACACACACAGCAGGAGTCCTGGTCTTCAGTGTGAGTGTTAGGGGATAGGTGATGGGATGAGAAAGGGCAGGCAGCAGCTTGGAGGCAGAATCCTCAGGCCTTTACATCTGGTTTTATGGATCTGCAGTAGCTAGCTCCTAAATGCATGTTCACCAAGTTGGGATGGCTGCTTTTTCCTGGACCAAATCCCCAAGCAGCTGTTGAGCCCCCAGTAGTTTCTACCATGATCCAACACTGGCCCCTTCTGGACTTCGGTGGGACTACCATCTGGACTGATGTCCAGTGGAAATCCCTAGGATGGCATCTTCAACTGGAAGCCACGAGGAAGAAGCCAGGAAAAAAAGAAAGGACCCCATACTTGGGGGTGAGGGCACATGGCAAAGCATAAACCCACCTACTCTCTATCAATCAATCAACAAGTATTAATTAAGCACATACTGAGTGAGAAATGCTGTACCAAACACTGGAGATAAAAAGGATAAATGTAAGCCAGCCATTGCCCTCAAGAAACTTAGATTCTAAAGGGAGAGACAACATGTACACAAATAGATATACACAAGGAACCTAAGAAATAAACTTGGATAGGAGGGAACTGTCAGTGGGGAGGCTGGGAAAGCTTTCAGTAGGAACTATTGTTTGAGGCGAATCTTGAAGGAGCCTAAGGTAAGAAGAGTTTTCTTGGGATATGGAAGACAGGCAGAGAGATGGGAAATGGGGTATTTTGTGAGAGGAGCAGCAAGTAAACTGGTATGGTTAAACCAGAGAATGCAGAGAAGGGAATAATGTGTACAAAACCCAGAAAGATAGGAAGGAGCTAGGTTGCAAAGAGCTTTCAGAGACAGAAGGAAATATTTTCTCCTAGGAAGGCACTGAAGTTTGTTGAGTTGGAGAGGAAAGTGACCTGGTCTGACCTATACTTTTGGGAAATCACTTTGGCAGCTGAATGGAAGATAGATTGGAGTTAGGAAGACTCAGGGATACCAATTAGAAACCTGTTATATCATCTAAAGGAGAGCTAGTGAGGATGTACACTAAAATGGCAGAAAGGTGACATACTGAGCTAGACCTAAAGAGTGTCAACCATGATTGGCTTATTTATGATGGGCAAAATAAATAGCTGGCTAATAGTATGGTTCAGGAATCTGGAGAAAGCCCCAATCCTTACTTATTGAGCTCATATCTGAAATTGCTTTCACATTAATTCACTGTTAGAGAGGAGTAAAAGACTACTGTCCCTTGGAGAAAGAACCTAATGACAGCAATCAAATCTTTTCATACTAGTAGAATCACAATGTGTTAGAGATGGAAAAGATCTCAGAGATCATATCCAACAGTCCTAATTTCTACAGACGAGAAAACTGAGACCCTGAAAAAGGAAAGAGACTTATCAGAGTTAATAGATAAAGTAACAGCAGAGGCAGAACCAGAACCAAGTTTCATAAGTCCCAACCCAGTGTTCATGGATTCTTAATTTGGCATCAATTTCTGGGAAAGAGCGGATCCATGAACTTGGATGAGAAAAGAAAATTGCTTCTTTATTTTTACTAACTTCCAAATGAAATTTAGCATTTCCTTTAATCATTTAAAAACATAATTCTAAGAAAAGATTCATAGGCTTTACCACACTGCCCAAAGGGTCCAAGTCATAAAATTGGTTTAAAAAAATTCTGCACTACACAACATTTTGCTTAGAAATAACTCTGTTTGCAGAGTGACCAGAGCATTTAGATTCTTTTCTGTTGTTTTAATTCTGTGGCCTTCTAGGGCCTCCGGATACTGAGTCATTCATGGAAGACTTAAGAAGTCATATTGATCAACTGATTTAGAGCTAGAAGGGACATGAGAAGCTACCTAACTAACCACCTCATTTTACACTGGAGGACAATGAGGAATTTAAATGACATGACCAGAGTCACACAGACAGTAAGAGGCATCAGGGGTAGGATTGGAACCAGGCCCTCAGATACCAAGATCAGAAGAGCTTTCTTTCCTAGGGAGAACCTTGAGGGAACTCTCAGCAGCAAATGCTTCCCTTAGCAGAACTACACCCCTTACCTTCCCCACAGTACTCATGCCACACATAGACATTTCAGAGATAGGTTTTATTACCAGAGAAATGTCCAAGAATCGCAGAAAAATGTAGCCATCTTCCTCAATACCGAGGAAGGGGCTGCCCATGAGACTCCTACAATGCAAGAGGGTCCCCTTTGCTTGCAGGAAGTGGGTACAAACTAAGAGATAAGGGAAGGAAGAGTTCTGTTTTAGGGTGACAGTTCCTAGAGGGGGAGGAAAGAGGAAGAAGAGGAGGAGGAGGAGAGTAACTGGGTGTGGCTCTTTCCATGGCACCCTTCTTGCTTCAGGATGTTGAGTCATCCTGCAAATGCTGGATGCTCACAGCCTAAAGAGGAATTTTCTGTTCTCCTAGGATGGGAGAAGGGTCTTTATGCAGCCAGGAGGGACCACAAGAGAAAGCTGGAAGATAAAGAGCCAACTGGATCCCTTCTTCCCCTTTCCCACCCCTCAGTTACTGCTACCACCATGATCAAGGCCCATGAGCATCCTGAGGGCCGGACTCATTGGATTCTCCATCTGCCATCACTTTGGGTTCCTTTTGAGGACCACATTGTCATACTCAGCTCCCTCAGACCAACCAGACAGGGCAGCCCCCAAGAAATCACCCAGACCAGCCTGATAGGATCGTGAGGGATCATGGTCAGACGTGGCCTGTGTCCTCCAGGCCTCACCCTGGGGTTCCTGGGGGCTGTCATAGAGGGATAAGGCAGCCACTCCTTCGGGTTCATCGTAGATGTGATCAGGGTGATGTGACAACTGCTCCTCGATGCAGTCATAGAGCGGGTCCCTCAAGGGACGAGAAGGGGGGACCAGTGCTTCCCTGGAGCTTTTCCCCAGCAGGGACCTGGCCACTGAATCAAAGGGAATAGCATACTCCCCTTCTGGGGCTCTGGGATAACGGGAAGAAGATGGAATGGTTGGGGATGGTGGGGGGATAGAGTCATGAGGCCGGGAATATGGGCTTTCAAGTAGTGGTAAGGATGATGCTGCTAAAGTAGGTTGAGCAGAGGTTCCAAAAGAGGCAGAGTTCTTCTGGGCAGAAATAGCATCCTCCAGAGCCAAAAAGATCTCATTGCCCTTACGGGTTTCAAATTCAAAATTCCCTTCTCCTGAAACACAGCGCCGGCCTGCCTCAAAGGAAAACGTGACCTAGAGGTTGAGGTGGGAGCAAGAACACAGTTATTGGTTTGCCTCTCCAATCTGCCATTTCCCATCTCCCTATAAGATTTGATCTCCTTTTGTTTTACATACCCAGAGCAGTAACTAGGGTAAATTGGATGAGGCATTTTTTCCAGCGTAGGGGTAGAAATTTAGAGTAGTATAGAAACAACAGGGTTTAAGGCATGATTAGCAAAAATAAAATAACATTTAAAAAAAGACTGCCAAATGGACCAAGATGAGCTTCTGCTCTCATCCCCTTTGCAAACTTGCTTAGAATGGTCCCACACAAGGGTCTGGGAGGTCTGTTTTCCCCACACTAGGCAGTGTCCTGGTTCCATCCTTAACTAAGGATGCTGCTTGTCCCAAGTGGTTTGTAGTGGTTGGCCCAGAACAAAAATGACCACTTATTGCTCTGTCCATGCCCCCAACATGTATACACTCTTCCCTGAACTCCCAATCTTCTCTAATAAGCAAAGACTTCCTTCTTTCCAATTCTCTCTCCCTTTATCTACTCTACCAATCCTAACTTTCTACCTCTCCTTCCTATCACTTTCTCTTCCTCACCCTCCTTTCCTAGTTGCTTTCCTCTAAATCTGCCTCTTCACTTTCACACTCCTGCTCTCTTGCTTATTCATTCTACTCTTCTCACTCTATTACTTTATTTCCTGCCTCTTTTTCCTCCTTCCTTTTTTCCTTCTCTATCATATTTTGACTTCCCTCACATCCTTGCCCATACCTCCCATTTCTCTAATACTCCTCTTCCTTAAATTTTCTGTAACCCTCAATCAATCCCCTTCTCCCACTTTACCTCCTTCCTCCCCCAAATTTTCCATCATGTCCCATCCCCCTTTATGAAGAAAGAGAGAGAGAGAGACAAAGAGAGAGAGAGACAGAGAGAGAGAGAGAGGGAAGGAGAGAAACACCTTCTATTACCTTATCTCTCCCAAATCGTCGAAGGAATCTATAGGGCCAAGTATACAGAACGGTGCCTGGTTCAGGACCACTCCAAAGCTCTAGGGCAGTCTCTCCTGCCCGAAGTTTGTAAGACCCCTGAAGGCGGCACCGATCACTTGCTTCTGTGGGTCTCACAGTCACGACAAAATCCTTCTTCAAGGTCACTAGTGAGGTTAAAGAGGCCATAGTGGAAATGCTACCAAAAATGCTACTAATCATGCTTAGCCGCAGAGAAGAAATATGACAGATGCAGAGGAAGTAGGAATCATGGATGTGGAAAACTACATGTAATATTAGATTCAGGTGGTATGTTAGGTTAGTTTTGCTGAATCACTTTTTAAATGCTTTTTCTCTTATTTTGTTTTGTGTTATAAGGGATCACTCCCTAGGAAGGAGAGATATTGAGAAATACAAATGTAAAAAACAGAAGAGAGGAAAATTAAAAAATAAAATTAAATAAAGGTGATGTAAAAACCAACACTATCAAAAAAAATGATGAAAAAAGAGGACATTTGGAATAGTCACTGGACTTAGTCACCTCTACCCTGAGTGACAGGGAAGGTCCTTAGAGCAATGCTCTTCCCCCAACTATCCTGAAAGAAGAATCTCTCTGAACAATCCCACATCCCCCAGCTCTTCCAGAAGAGCCCCTCTTCTCAACCTGACACATGCACCCCAGCAAGCATCAAGCCCCAGCCACATCCACTCCAAGCTTCAAGCCCACATCCTTCCTGCAGCTGCTGCCACTGATGCTGCCAGAACCCCCAGTGGTTTAAAGCCTTCCAACTCCCATCCATAGGGGCCCCGCTGCAAGTGCAACCTTCATCCCAAGCTCTGCTCATGGCAGATACAAGCTGGCGCCTCCCTGGGGAAAGTTTGCCGTGGGGAAGGTGGAGAAGGGATCTCCACCTGTCTGCTTCCAACTGCCCTCATTTACTGGATGAGAGAGGGGGTGTGGATTGGGGGAAAGGGAAGAAGAAAGAGGCTCAGATACTCCGGAGGTACAAGTGATCCCCCCAAAAGGCAGGGTTTCAGAGTGGCTCCCGCCACCCTCCCCTGAGCATCCTGGCCTTCCCACTCTGCTGGCACTAGCAGCGCCAGGTGGAAAGGGCCTGGGCCCAGGTGGAGGGACCGCCCCTCGGACTGATCTTGCCCTTCATGCTTCTGGTCCCCACCCCCACCCCTCCTCTGGACCACACCCGGATGTGATGGTGAGCTAAAGATAAGTTGGGGGGAAGGGGAGGGTGACAGAGAGGCCAAGCAGAGGGCCAAGCCAGAGAACCACAGGACCGGAAGCCTGCCGCGACCCTCCCCCCACCCGCTGACCCTTGGCACTCCCACCCAGGGAGCATTCTAGCCCTCAGAGCTAGTGGGGGGTCTGGCCAGCTCCCTCTCACCTGAGGGTGCACTGCTATACAGGACATTCTCTTCCATGCATGGCAAGTCATGCTGCTTTGAAGCCGCGTCTTCCTGCCCTACTGGCTCCCTCCGCTCTACTCTCTGCAACTGCAGAAAAGGGCAAAAGTCCATCAAGAGCCTCTTCAGCCGAGTCCCCAGCCTCCAAATAATCCCAATTTCTCCTATCTGTGCCCATTTCTCCCCACCCAAAGCTACCCATCTCCGAACTCGCTGTCCCTCCAATCTCCTAGACTGTTCCCAATTTAATCTGCTACCTCCCGGGGCACCCTAGTCCCGGCTCCTCCACCCCAGGGTTCCTGGGTGGGACATTCAATCCCCCTTCTGTAGCTCCAAGCCCAGCGCCCTCAGGATCCAACCTCGGGCTCCTCACCGGAAAAGCCAGGTGACAGATGGCTTGGAGCCATTCACTGCGCTCCAGAGTGGGAGCAGCGAGAAGGCATAAGCGCTCAGTGGTCTCCAACAAGAAGGGACTGGTATCCTTAGGGCTGCCGGCCTCCCCTCCAGCCTCAGCTGCCCGCAAGCAGTCGCTGAGTCGGATGACTCTGCGAGCAGCCTCCCCTCGGCGGGGTTTCTCAGGGCCCTCCTGAAACTCCAGCCGGGCTAAGGAGCAGCTGGACTCTCCATACAGCACGGCCCAGAAACGCCGCCACTTCTGAGGTCAGGATGAGACAAAGAGGTGATGTAGGAGGCAAGAAACAGAGCCATGGCAGCAGGCCCTCCGTGGTGACACCAAGGAGCAGTTTTCCCAAAAGAGCCCCCCAGCAGCCACAGCCCCCACCAATTAAAGAGCTGAACAGCAGGGGCTGTGAGAATTCGACACACAGAGACCAGCGGGGTGAGAGCAAAACCAAAGTCAGCTTGAGGTAGGGTGAGCAAGGCAGTCAAATGGAAAAACTTCAGACCCACACTGAAAGAGAACCCACACAGAGAGATCATGGTGCAGACACAGAGAAAGATCAGAACCGAAGCAAAAAATCCCATCAAGCTCTGGAACCACTCAGGCCCCAAGCTCCAAGGACAGGAGGAAGACAGAGGGAGACTCCCACAAAAGCATGCAGGTTCAGGGAACTTTTCTCAACTCTCCTGGGCCCCTTTCTCCCTTCTTTCCTCAATAATCACTGAAAAAAGGAGCTTCTGGGAAATTAGACACCAATAGGAGAATCAAGATAGAAATTCCTTTCCAAAGAGTGAAGCCCCAAGCAAGACTAGTTAGTTCCAGGGAGAGAAGCTATCCCTAATCCCAATCACCCTTGAGGCTTCCTGTTCCCCTACCTTCCAGCAGAAGAAAAGACTAAGAGGAGGAGGAATTCTTGGATTTGCCCCTTTTTTCTCCCCTTAAGGCAAATGGCACTCAGACCACAACAAAGGGGACAAACTGGGGCAGAGAATTTGAGAGAAGAAAGTGACCAACTCCCTGGGAACTCCAATCTGGCCATGCACATGGGGTCTGGGGCACCCAAGGAGGCCCCCTGTAGCAACCCTGCACCCAAATCACTCGGGGACCCCTCCTTACCTTCCCAAAAGTCTGCTGCTGCTGAAAGTACAGGAAGCCTTGCTTTACTATCACCTCACCCATCTCTCCACCATTGCGATGTCCCTGCCTGCCGCTTACTTCTTTTATTACAATTCCTTCTCGTCTCCCCTTCTGGTTCCCCCTTTTTTCTCAAACTTGTTTCCTCTCTGGAGTCCCTGGCCCTTCACTGGTCTATCTTGATGACGACAGGCGGTGTGGTATTTTCGATGACTTGGGTTTCACACTTGAGCTTCCTGTATTCTTAGCTTAGAAAGAAAAAGAGCATGAAAGAAGATTCAGCTGTACCTTTAAGCCCCAGCCCATACCTCGTTTGGGACCCAGAGACAGACAGTCAGGGACTCAAACCTATACAGAAACCAGGGGACGGATGTAGACTCCCTCCCATGCTGACGTACAGACATGCAGTGGCTGACTTGCAGAAACAAGGAGACCCAAAGGCCAGCAACGAAATTCAGCAGTGAAAGCAGGCTAGAAAAACACCCCCCAAAAACATTCCCAAATAAAACCAGAGAACGCTGGCCTAAAGGGGAACTTGGAGAATCTCTCCTGCCATTTTGTAGAAGAGGAACTGAAGAACTCCAATGGGAAATTACTGGCCTGAAATAACATCAGGAGTTATCAGTCTTGGAGACACATAAGGGACCTTCTAGGACATTGAATCCAATCTATGAGCAAACTGAGACTCAATGATGGGAAATGACTTGTTGCTTCTATCACAAGGGATACTTAGGTCAATGATGGAAATTGACTTGTCACTTCCATCACAAGGGACACTTCAGATTTGAACCCAAACATAGGCCTTCCTGCACAAACACTACCCTTCCATGCAGAGATAGTAATCAAGGGGTTTTTTGTTATTTAAATTATTTCCTGGACCTCTTCTAACCAAGACAAAAATATACAAATATGTAAAATATATGTGAATATAATAATATATAAAATATAAAAATACATATGAATAGAAATCTTGGAAAGAGCTAACTGCAGGTTACTTTAGAAGGAAGCATATAAGGTGACAGGCTTTAGAAGGAGAAGAGTTTTTAGATATCATCCCATCTCATCCCTTCATTTTACCGGAGAGAAGAGTAAGACATAAAAAGAGGTTACCTGACTTGCCTATGACAAAAGTAGTAAGTGATGAAGCTAGCAATCAAACCTAGGTACTGTGACTGCCAATCCAGCAAGCTTTCCTAGATTAGTTTTCTCCAATGAGGCAGAGAGAGTCCTTTGAGTCTCAGGCCTTCTGCTGCAGATGGGATTTACTTGTATAAGAGAAAAACTAAACTGAGAGAGTTTTTGATAGTGAAATTAGGCCATTAACCCCAAAGCAATTCCACCCAGAATTCCCTGTCTAGATCCAAGATCGAAGGAAATTGTGAATGCTGTTGTGGGTAAACTATATCTAGAAGTGGGTCAGAGAACTGAATTGTGTTATGGACCATTTTTTTTCCTCTCTGTCTCCTTTACTACCAATTTTTAAATAACCCAAAAAGAATGGATCTCATGTGACAAGTTTCAAGTTCTTTCCCAATCCTTAGCATGTGCCCTCAGATCAAAAATAGAAGGGTCACTGAATGATAATTATAATAATAGCAGTAATAGTACTAATGATAATAGCTAGCATTTCTATATACTTTAAGGTTTTTTCTTCCTGTCTCCTCCCTACTCTCAATCTTTAAATAACCCAAGGAAGATGGATCTCACGTGACAAGCTTCAAGTTCTTTCCCAATCCTTAGCATGTGCTCTCAGACCAAAAATAGAAGGGTCACTGAATGATAATTATAATAATAGTAGCAAAGATAGTAGCTAGCATATGTATATACTTTAAGGTTTGAAAAGTGCTTTAATAATATTTTTTTTTTGTCTTCAAAACAACCCTGCAAGGTAGGCCTATTTTTATGCCCATTTTTCAGTTGAGTAGAGGGTGACTTTTATATGTGGAAATATAAACTAAAAGAGGTATGAGAGGGAGAACTGACAGAGAAGAATTAGAGGGGGCAGGAAGGCTGATAGTTCTGGAACCCTATTCTCACTGGGAAGAGGGAACAATACATATATATATATATATATAAGAGGATATAAAAGACTAAATTCAGAACGAAATAAGAGGCTAAGGGGTTAGGGAGGAGAGAATAAGGGGGGTAGGGGTTAGAGGAACCCTCGTTAGAGAAAAAATAAACATTTGGAAGGGAAACAGGCAGATAGGAGAGACGGGACTTGCCCTAAGTAGTAAACTAGTAAGTGTCTGAAGCTGGATTTGAACTATAGCTATCCTGATTCCAGACGCAGGATCCTATCCATTGAGATAAGAATCCCGGGGCATCGCCATCACCGCCGCGCACGCGCACGAAGCATTTTCCCTCCTTTATCACTGCCTCTGCCTCACACTGTCAGCTAGAACCATTCCACTCCGAACCACAGGGGGGCATCCGAGCTTACCCTATTCCTGAAGGGAGAGCTGCTGGGAGCCCAAAATGACCCTGAAATTGCAGACTCCCTCCCCGCTTAGTGAGGCAGGTGGAAGATTCTTCCGTTTGGCTGCAGCGGGTTGGGAGGACAAGAAGCTGCCTTCCTCCTCAGCCTATCCGGGAAATACCCAAGCGGCAAGCGTGTTGCCCCTGGAGACGAGTACCTTGCCCAAGTGCCCTAGCCCTGCTCCACGCAGATTATGAAACCCACCGGCAAAGTAAAGGCTGCGGGATGCTTTCCCAGCCCAATATAGTTTATACATTGCCTCTTCCATAATACAAGATTGGAGACAAGAAGCAGAAGTTCTTAACCTGGATTCCATAGATCCTGATGGGATTTATGGATGGATTTCGTGGGATTCCTGAATTTGGATAGTAAAAATAATTACAACTTTATTTCTGCAAAATTGATTTCCTTTTGCAATCTTATATGTTTTAGGAAAGAAATAAGTATCTATTAAATGTGCCAGGTGCCTACTCTGTGCCAGGCACTGTGCTAAGTGAATTCCAAATAATATCTCATTTGGGGGCAGCCATGTGGCGCAGTGGATAGAGCACCAGCCCTGAAGTCAGGAGGACGTGATCTCAATTAACCCTTCCTAGCTGTGTGACCCTGGGCAAGTCACTTAACCTCAATTGCCTCAGCAAAAAGAAAAAAGGAAAAAAAAAAAAAAGAATAGGGGCAGTTAAGTGGTGCAGTGAATAGAGCACTAGCCCTGAAGTCAGGAGGACCTGAGTTCGAACTTGGTCTCAGACACTTAACATTCCCTAGCTCTGTGACCCTGGGCAAGTCACTTAACCCCAATTGCCTCAGCAAAATAATAATAATAATAATATCTCATTTGATCCTCACACAACCCTCAAAGAAAGGTGCTACTGTAATCCCCATTTTGCAGTTGAAGGAAACTGAGTCACAAAAATTAAGTGATTTGCCCAGAGTCACACAACTTGTTTCTGAGGCTGTATTCGGACTCTGCTCTTTCTGCTCTATCCACTGCACCACTTAGCTGCCTTTTATTTTGTACAATCAAAAACAAAATTCTGAGAAGGGGTATACAGACTTCACCAGATAACGAAAGGGATCCATAATGAAAAAAAAAAAAAAAAGGTTCAGGACCCCTTGCTTTAGAGGACAGAATCCCAGTAATTTGGGGTAGTAGTAGGAATTCAGCCCTGGTTAGGGAACTGACAGTGATATGGTGATACATGGCATTCAACCTGTATCTTTCCCCTTTTGCTTTTTTGCTTTTCTGTTTTTAATAATAATAGTTAGCCAACTTTTTTTATGATGGCAAAGAATTGTAAATTGAGGGGATGCCCATCAGTTGGGAAATGGCTGAACAAGTTGTAGTATTTGATCATGATGGAGCATTATTGTGCTTTCAGAAATGATGAGCAGAATTATCTCAGAAAAGCCTGGAAAGACATATGAACTGATGCAAAGTGAAATGAGCAGAGCCAAGGAAACATTGTATACAGTAACTTCAACAGTTGTAATGCTCCACTGTGAATGATTTGACTATTCTCAGAAAGACTGATCTAAGACAGCTGTGAAGGAGTTAAGATGACAAATGCTATCCATCTTCAGCCAGAGAACTCATATGAAGTCTGAATGCTGATCAAAGCATACTTTTTTAAAAAAAAACTTTCTTTATTTTCCTTGATTTTTTATCTGCAACATGGCTAATATGGAAATGTTTGCACAACTAAAATTGCCTTCTTAAAAAAAGGAATAGGAAAGAGAATTTGGAACTCAAAGTTGTTTTTTTTTTTTGTTTTTTTTTTATTAAAAATGAACGTTAAAGGTTAGAGATTAGAGCACCAGCTCTGAAATCAGGAGAACCTGAGTTCAAATATGACCTCAGACACTTAACACTTCCTAGCTGTGTGATCCTGGGCAAGTCACTTAATCCCAATGGCCTCAGCAAAAAAAAAAAAAAAAAAAAAAAAAAAAAAAAAAAGTTAAAATTGTTCTTACATATAATTGGAAAAAATACAATTTTTTAAAAAAAATTTAAAGACTAATAATAGCTGGCATATATACAGGTTGTCTCAATGTTCCAAAAGTCTTAGCACAATTTTAAGCTATTAAATCCTTTTAAGATCGTAAATGTTTTATGTTGGATTATTTGCCATCTAAGGAAGGGGATGGAGGAAAGGGAGGGGAATTTGGAACACAAAATTCTGCAAGGGTCAATGTTGAAAAATTATCCATGCATGTTTTGAAAATTAAAAGCTTTAGGGGCAGCTAGGTGGCGCAGTGGATGGAGCACCAGCCCTGAAGTCAGGAGGACCTGAGTTCAAATCTGGTCTCAGACACGTAACAGCTGTGTGACCCTGGGCAAGTCACTTAATCCCAATTGCCTTAGGGAAAAAAAATTAAAAGCTTTAATTAGAAAAAGATCTTAAATGTTTAATTTTTAACCATTAAGATATCTTAAATCATTTTTTAAAAATCTTTTTATGATATCTTAAAAGATTATATAGCTTAAAACTACACTAAGACCTTTGGAATGACCTTTTTAATGCTTTATAAATATTATCTCATTTTGCTCTCACAACAATTCTGGGAAGTAGGTGCTATTATTATCTTTTACAGATGAGCATAGTATGACACAGAAGGGTTAATTGATTTACTCAGGCTTACACAGCTAGTGTCTGAGGTAAAATTTTAACTCAGATCTTCATAGCATGTTCAATATTCTATCCGTTTTGCCACCTCTCTGCCTTTTAGTTCTCCCTTGTTCTTTACAGTCTGATTTTCTACTTATTGTGCCTTGTTCTTATTTTCTCAGCCAGACTGGGGGAAATTCTTTTTTGTTATTGTTGTCATCTCAAGTGTTTTATTCCCATCACAGTTTAACTTACACTGAATAGTTTTAAAATATTGTACATGAAACATAATAAAATTCCAAAGACAGTTACTTTGCTCAGTGAATGCAATATCACATAGTAATTTAGTGTCTTAATTTCCTATCCATTTTGCTTACTTTTCCATTTGTTTTATGATGGCTCTCTCTATTCAAAGGACTTAAATGTGTGCCAACTTGACTCTTATTAATGTGGGGCATTAAAATAGGTCTTTTAGGAAGATCACATTTTTGAAGGGGCCTTTGCATACTGGTTGTATTTTCTGGGGGGAAGTTCCTTGAGAGAGGTGACTTTTGTATTTCCTAGTCTGCTAAAAGCATCCTGCATAATCTTTAGAACAGAAAACAAGTATTATTGATCCCATTTTGTATATGAGAAAACAGAGGCCCAAATAGGTGAAGGAAAAATATGCTTCATCAATTAACTGATAGATGATCTGAGCTTAAAAATAAAAAATCTCACACACATAAGTGAAATTTTAATTCAATAATGTATTAGGCCTCCAACTGTGTGCTCAGAAGTGAGAGCTGAAGGAAGAAAAAATATATTGATCGAGTTTCAGAGTGGAAGATAATATTGATTCTTAGGACTTCAGTGTTTAGAAAAGTTTGAGTTTTAGTACACTTGTTTCTGCTTTCTCTTGCCACCTTTCACTTCAGTGAGAAGCAGGACAGTGTCCTGGACTGGGTCAGAGCACCTTAGTTAAAACCTTTGCTCTTATATTAGCAGCTGGGTGATTGGAGGTAAATCATTTCATCTTTCTGATCCTCAGTTTCTTATCTGTAAAGTGAAGATGATAACATTCAAATCACCTTACAGAAAGTGTTCTTTAAACTATGAAAAATTATAGAATGCAAATGGTCATTTTTAGTGCCTAGGTCTGGCTGAAAATAATAGAGAAAGAAAATTCCAGAATCAGTTTTATGGCCTACCTTCCTTTCCACCATGTCCTCCCTTAATTCCTCCCTTGTTATGAGACCACTATACATACTCTGTTTTGCTTCTACTAAAAGATGATTTCCAATTTCCCTGAACCTCAATTTTCTGTTCAATAAAACTGGAAGAGATATATCTGACCACCACATTTCCATCACTGATAGCAATCCAAGACCAATTATAAACTGCAAACAAACTGTAAAGATTTACAGTAAAATCTAATTTTTAAATTCTTAAATTGGAATTAGGAGCCAGATTTTTTAAAAAAAAAAAAATAACAGTATTACCCATATATGAACTATATATACAGTTTAACCTAGTAAACAGTATATTACGAGGGAATGAGAATTCACAGAGTTTTACAGCATATCAAGAGATGGAAGAGATCTCAGTGACCATCTAGGCCAAATCAGACCTGAAAAAGAATATCCCACAATAGTAAGCATGTTAAGTAACTATCTAGTCTTTTTTTATTATTATTAAAAAGCTTTTTATTTACAAAACATATGAGTGATTTTTCTACATTGACCTTTGCAAAACATTTTTTT
>JAJPUD010019416.1:9518-26604 GCA_023553655.1 Myrmecobius fasciatus | reverse complement strand
TCTCAAACCAGTTCCAATTGTTCACTGAAGAAAACCATATACACCCAGAGAGAGGGAAATGAAATATGGACCACAACGTAACATTTTCATGATCTCTATTGACATTTGTTTGCAATGTGTTGCCTTTCTCAGATTCTTTTTTTTTTCTTGTAGATAGGATTTTTCTTGCATAACTTCTCAAGCATTTCAACATTATTAGCATGTAGTGGACTTCCTGCCATCTAGGGGAGGGGAGGGGACTGGGGGTAAAATTTGTAATGGAAAGCTTTGTAAAGATCAATGTTGGGGAACTACCCATACATATGTTATACAAATAAAAAGCTTTAATAAAAAAATGCTTATGATTTATGTGGATTTATTCTGTATCCTGCAACTTTGCTAAAGTTGTGGATTAATTCTAATAGTTTTTTAGTTGATTCTCTAGGGTTCTCTAAGTAGACCATCATATCATCTGCAAAGAGTGATAATTTGGTTTCCTCATGACCTACTCTAATTCCTTTAATCTCTTTTTCTTGCCTTATTGCCAAGGCTAGCATTTCTAATACAATATTGAACAGTAATGGTGATAGTGGGCAACCTTGTTTCACCCCTGATCTTATTGGGAATGGTTCCAGTTTATCACCATTACATATGATGCTAGCTGATGGTTTTAAATCGATGCTACCGACTATTTTAAGGAAAAGTCCATTAATTCCTATACTCTCTAATGTTTTTAATAGGAAAGGATGTTGGATTTTATCAAATGCTTTTTCTGCATCTATTGAGATTATCATATGTTTTTTGTTAATTTGGTTATTAATATAGTCAATTATGTTAATAGTTTTCCTAATATTGAACCATCCCTGCATTCCTGGTATAAACCCTACTTGGTCATGGTGTATTATTCTGGGAATGATTTTCTGTAATCTCTTTGCTAATATTTTATTTAAGATTTTTGCATCAATATTCATTAGGGAGATTGGTCTATAATTTTCTTTCTCTGTTTTTGTCTTACCTGGTTTAGGTATCATATCATATCATATCATAAAAGGAGTTTGGTAGGAGTCCTTCATTCCCTATTTTTTTGAATAGTTTATATAATATTGGAGTTAATTGTTCTTTAAATGTTTGGTAGAATTCACATGTAAATCCATCTGGTCCTGGGGATTTTTTCTTAGGGAGTTGATTAATGACTTGTTCTATTTCTTTTTCTAAAATGGGACTATTTAAGTAATTTATTTCCTCTTCTGTTAATCTGGGCAGTCTATATTTTTGTAGATATTCCTCCATTTCACTTAGGTTATCAAATTTATTGGCATAAAGTTGGGCAAAGAAACTCCTGATTATTGCTCTAATTTCTTCTTCATTGGTGGAAAGTTCTCCCTTTTCATTTTTGAGACTAATAATTTGATTTTCTTCTTTCCTTCTTCTAATTAAATTATTAGTGATTGCTTTGTATCTTTTCCTGATATGATTCATTCTTGTCCTTAGGATGTGTTCTCTTTCCCTAACAGAGTCATGGCACAAGCCTTTTTTTCTTTTTTTTAATGTCAGATATTCTTTGCATTATTTAGGTCTTCAAAAGAAACATATAAATTCCTCATGCCTCTTTTGTTAAACTTTCCCTAGTGTTGAATTTTCCATAATTCACTCAAAAATCCTTCTACATTGTCTTTCCCTTTTCATGGCTTGTTTCTTTTTTCCATCATCTGAAGAGAAAAAAAAATTCAGGTTTTACATGTTTTAATTCCAGCTTTGAGATATGCTATTCACTCTATACTCTCCCCCCCCAAAAAAGGCCACCTTTTACCTCTCCCATATAGACAGTAGCCATCATGGCATTTATCCACCATATCTCACATCTACTCCACACTTTAAGGAATACATATAATTATGGATAAATCCTCCAACAAAGCATATCATCACCTATTTATGCCTGCTCATTTTGTATCACAATTGTCCCTACCTACCACTAAATCTACTATATTATTTCTCCCAAATGTACTAGGAACCTTCCTCAAGATCACTTGATAGTTCATAGATACATGTGGATCAGAAGGGGATGGACCTCATCAGTTTTTGCTCATTCCATGAAGAGATTATCTATTTTCCTAGTCAAAGGTGGCTGTGATGACATTTTTTTCACTTCTCCAGTGACATTCCTAGTTTGTAATTTTTTGTGATTTACTCATGATAGTCAAGAGTCTCTCCATTTGTCCTTCAATTGAGCTTCAACTTCAGTTCTCAAGATTGCAGTGTTTCTAACAGTTATGCCATACTGATAGAAAAATGTTGGTGTTAAAAAGAATGTTTGGGGAAAAGAAGGAAGAGATGGAGGGAGGAAGGGAGGAAGAGAGGTATGGAGAAGGGGAGGAAGGAAAGAAGAAAGGAAGAAAGGAAGGAAAGGAAGGAAGGAGGGAGGGAGAGAAGGAGGGAGGGATTGAGGAAAGAAAAAATCATTCCTGTCAAATGCAAAAGGAAAGATTTACTTTTGTAGCTTTTGATAATTTTAATAAATTGGATCACAGAGATACTGTTACTAGTAATGTAGACTTACAAAATTTTAGAATTGCTTTTCCTAACATCCTTATCAGTTAGGTAGCATGTCACCATCAGCATCAGCAGCATCATCAATCATCAAATAGATAGCACTTATATAGGACCTATATGCCAGATATTGTGATAAGTGCTTTACAAATATTATCTCATTTGATCCTCACAATGCATTACAGTTGAGAAAACTGGAAAATAGAAGTTAGGTAACTTGCCTAGGGTCACACAAATTATGTTAGGATCATACAAGTCTTTCTGATTCCAGGGCCACACATATACCCAATGCATCATTTAGGTACCTCTATATAACTAGCAGTATCACTAAATAAATGAGTGGTGCAGTAAATATAGCTAAACTTGGAACCAGAAAGATTCACTTTCAGGAGTTCAAATCTATTCTATGACACTAGTTGTGGCTTTACTTAAGTCCTTTACCCTGTTTGCCTCAGTTTCCTTATCTGTAAAATGAGCTGGAGAAAAAAATGGCAAACCACTCCTGTATCTTTGCCAAGAAAATCAAAATGGCGTCATGAAGATTCAGACATAATTGAAAGGACTGCACAACAAGTAAATTGAGATTTAGGGATTAAGCAACTTGTTCAAGTTCACATAGATAGACATTGTTGAAGGCAACATGGCATTTAAGACAGAGTATTGAATTTCAAGTTAGGAAAGATCAAGTTCATATGTAAATGCAGGTCCTAATCATAGGAACTCATTCAGATTCTCAGAGATTCCATTTCATTACCTCTAGACTGATATCACAAGGGTTCTCATGTGAGATAATATAAACAAACAAAAAACAAATGAATGAACAAATAAATAAAATAAATTTAAAAATATAAATTTAAAAGTCTTAAAGTTCATCAATTACTATCATTGTGGTAATAAAGCCTGACTCTGAAATCCAGTGTTCTATCCACAAAAATTGTCTTTACTTAAAACCCACCTTCTTTTCCTCCTTCCTTCTCTCCATGGATAGTCTTATAGCCACAATATATCTCACATCCATCCTATCTCTCTATTCACTCTATCACTCTACTTCAGACACATCTCCTTACTCAATCTATTGTTAGAAACTTTCATTTCATTTCCCAGCTTTCATTCTCCAAACCATCCTTCACAAAGCTGTCAAAAGCATAAATCAGACCACATCAGTACTTAATTGAGAATCTTTAATACCTTCTCTAGTTAGGGCTAGAATAAAACAAAAATTACTTCAGTAATCTTGAGGGAGGCATTTAGTCTTTCATGAAGTGGCTTAACAACCCCTTATTAACCATGGGCATTTCACAGGACTCTATACTGAATTTTCTTCTCTTCTTGCTCTCTACTATTTCTCTTTGTGTTCTCAAAGATTTAATTTTTCTACATTAATGATTCTTAAATCTACCTCCCTGTTGATCATCAGTCCAACTACCTTTCAGCCAGTATGGGGATCATCTCAGTCCCTCAGGCTTTACAATTTAAGTAGCATACTCAACTGCACACTCATCTCTCACCTCTAATATTCAAACTCTTGCCAAGTCTATTGATTTCACCTTCATAATATCTCTCATATATGACCCCTTTCCTTCCTAATACTGCCTCTACCCTGGTGTAGACCCTCATCCTTTCAATACCTTGGACTATTGCAATAAATAACTTGCTGGTTTGTCTGCCTGATATGTGGCTCATTCCACTCCAGTCCAACCTTCATTCAGCCATCAAAGTCCAACTATGTCACTCTCTTATTCAATAAACTGCACTGGCTCCCTATTATTATTCCTGGATCAAAATCCTTTGACATTCAAAGTTCTTCAGATTGATCCAGTGATACTGGCTTTGTTGTGGTCTCAACAAGACACTCAATCTCTTAACTCCTAGCATGGAATATTCTCTTTCCTCCTCTCCTTGGCTTCCTTCAAGTCTCAGTTAAAATATCACCTGCTAGAAATATTTCCCAACCCCTCTTAATTCTAGTGCTTGTCTTCTGTTTACTATTTTCTATTTATTCTGAACATACCTAATTTTTGTATAATTGTTTGCATGTGTTTTCCCCCTTAGACTGTCAGCTCCTTGAGGGCAGGCAATGTTTTTTGCCTTTTTTGTGTTCCCAGTATCTAGCATAGTGTTGGGCACATAATAAGAGCTTAATAAATGCTAAATGATTTACTGAGCCTTATAGTATCAAATAATTCCTTTTGCTACAAGATCTAGAGCTAGAAGAAAATTTAGCAATTATCTATCCCCAATCTTCTCAAAACTGAGGTTCCCATAAGCTGTGACTTTTGTGGAAAAATATAGGTAGCAAATAGCAGAATTAAAATTCAAACCCAGGTCCTCTGTCTTTATCTACAATTCCCTTTTTGCTATACCATGCTGCCTCTGAATGATTTTTAAAATATTACTAGAAAAACAAATATTAAGACTAAATTATAGTCTCTAAAAAGTGACAATGATGTATGAAAAATCTGTAAATGAATTCCAAATATGCAGAAAATGACCTATCAAATCAAGTATTAATAACTTTCAGTGGGGTTAGCAAGATGATTTCATTCACATGGTTATGTTGCTTCAGTAATCTGGCATATTTACCTTTTCCCTCTCCCAGATGTTGCAAAAATTAATTATTCAGTCATTTTCTATATTACATAATTGAACAAAAATTGCTGGAATGATCTGAACCACAATAATGAAGAAAAGGGGGCAGAATTACCCTTATGCTCACAGCAAGCTTTCAACTGAGCCAGAAAAAGAAAGTATTCACAGACTGCAGCTGAAGGTTTGACTCACAGGGCCAAGTGCTGTGTCATCTCACAGACAACCTCATAGTGAAAGCATCTTTTTTTAAGGTCATAAGGTTAGTAAAGTTCACACCGACAAATGCATCTGCTTAGCTTGCTGTTTGGATGGATGGAAGCTCTCTTCTTCTGCCTTCTGGGACACCTGTTTAGTGTCTTACTAATGCTCAATTCCTTTTCTGTGGCAAGAATCAAGAACTAACCAAGCCATATCAAAGACTCTCCTTCCAGCTTAAAAATAGTTGTCTAATAAGTTCCATAGATGGAGTGACTTTTAACCATTCCCTCTTCCCACACTCTCAAAGGAGAAAACTGATTTGAAGCACATTTTTATCTTTAAACACATATATACTGTTACCAAGATCCGTGGACCAAAGAGAAAATTTCTAAGTGCTCTTGGTGATGAAGCACCTCAGACACAAGGGGGATATAACCATGGATAATCACAAATAAAGTTTTACTTATGAATAGTGACAATGCCAAAATTGTCTTTATGTGAGGAGGAAAATGCATCCTGCTATTCAGATGTCTGAGTGCCTGTATTTCTACAACTAGCTACATTGCTTTGGCTTAAAGCATTGTATCATGTTAAAGATTCAGTTATATCTAGAGAAAGCATCATGTTAATGATTACTAGTCATCAACAGATTATCATGAAATGGTTGAGTGGAGCAGAATAATACACTACAAAGAGCATCCACTGGTTCTAAAATAAAAGAATTTAGGCTTAAATTCTGCTTGTGATGTGTAGTCTTTGTAGGTAATTTTCAACCTCTCTGGACCTCAGGTTCTGCATTTATAAAATGAGGGAATTGAACTACATGACAACTTAGGTCCCTTCAGCTATAAAATCCATAATTCTAGACTTTAAAAAAATTTCCCATTAAAAATAATCTATTCTCTTTCTCCTCTGTCAGTCCTCTTCCCCACTCCCCTACCACTGAAGTTAGGAGAGAAAAATTTGTAACAAATATCCATAGTCAAGGAAAACAAATTTCCATTTTGTCATGTCCAAAAAATATGTTTCAATCTTCACCTTCAGCCTAAGGTGGGTGGGTGAGAACGTGGATATCATTTTTCATCATGAGTTCTCTGCATTGTGGTTTGTCACTGTGTTTTACAGAGTTCTTAAGTCTTTCAAAGTCACTTGATTTTACATTTTTATTATTATGTAAGTTGTCTTGGTTTTGCTAAATTTATCCTGCATCAGTTCATACAAGTTTTCCCTGATTTCTCTGAAATCATCCTCTTCCATTGCATTCAGCCATTCCCTAATTGATGAATACCCCCCCTTAGTTTCTAGCTTTTTGCCACCACAAAAATGATTCAAAAACTATAGATCCTATTTACCTGTCTTTGATCTCTTTGAAGTATAAACCTAAAATCTGTTTTTCTGGATCTAAGGGTATGAATAGTTTAATAGTTGGGAGACATAAATTCAAATTACTTTTTAAAAAGACTGGACCAGTTCACTGCCTCACCAATAGCACATTAATGTACCACTTTCTCTCCCCTTCCTCACCCCCCTAAAAATCCTTCAGCATTTATAATTTTCCATTGATAGTCAACTTTTTCAATCTAATGACTGTGAGGTAGAACTTCAGAGTTGTTTTAATTTGCATTTCTTTAATTACTAGTTATTTAGAACATTTTTAATATGACTATTGATAGCTTAGACTTTTTTTCTCTGAAAATTACATTTGTACCCTTTGACTATTTATCAATTGAAGCATTTTTCACATTCTTATAAATTTAAATCTGTTCTTCATAGATCTTGAAAATGAATGCTTTCCATAAAAATTTTTTTTCCTAAGTTACCTCCTTCCCTTTCAATTTGATGACATTGGTTTTGTTTGTACAAATACATTTCAATGTTTACATAATTAAAATGTTATCAATGGTCAAAGAATATTATATAACATTAAATATCTGCTATGTGCCAGATGTGCTAAGTTTTGAAGATACAAAAATGAAATAAAAAAAGAAATCTAGAAAAAACTTACAAGAATACGACAAAAAAAAAAGAAGCTAAAAAGTGTGAAGCAAGAGATATGAAGGAGCCTAATGTTGGGACATGGTGAAGAAATTCCAAAGTAGTGTAGCCAGATCAGAAAAAAGGAACTTCTGAGCTGAAATAAGAGCTCCCTCTTTATCTGGAGATTTTGGAGTTCATGTTTATACCCTTTAATCAAAGTGACAGAGGGTAGTGATGTGGTGGAATATCTGGTTGATAAGCTGTTATAGAGTAATGATATTTTCCAAATAATGAGTTTCCTGGGGCATAGTGTTGCTTTTTATTATAGTTTCAAATTTGTTACTGCCAGACTCATTTATTTCCCACTTTTTTCATCATTTCCATTGAGATACTTGGCTTTTTGTTCCTCCAAATGAATTCCTAGCACTTGACTTTTTGTTCCTCCAAATGAGCTTCATTTTTTTTCTCCTAGCACTATAAAGTAATTCTTTGGTAGTTTGCTTGACAAGCCATTAAATAAACAAATTAATTTAGGTAGTATTTCCATTTTTATTATTTTGGCTCGTTTTCTATGACTATGAGCTATTTCATTTCTATGAGCTATTAATTTTCTCTAATTATTTGGATTTCTATTTGCATAGAGAATTTTTTGAAGTTGAATTCATATAGTTCTTATTTGTGGTTTGTCAGGTAGACTCTCAAGTATTTTATATATCTTATAGTTGTTGTTGTTTTTTAAGTAGAACTTTCCTTTCTATTTATACCGCTTGGTTTTATTGGTAATATCCAAAAATGTTGATGATTTATGTGGGCTTATATGCTGTAATTTTGCTGGTTTCAATTAACTTTTTATTTGACTTTAGGGCTTTTTTAAATAAAACATTATATCATCTGCAATAATGTTACTTTTGTTACCTCTGTGTTTATCTCTCAATTTCTTTTTCTTATTATCACTATGGTTATTATTTCTAGCATTATGTCCAATGCTGGTAATAGAAAGTCTAGCTTTTTCCCTGGTATTATTGGAAAGGTTTCTAATATATTAGATATATTACTACTTGGTTTAGATAGGAATTATCTATTACTTAAAGATCTATTTATCCTTATTTTTAGTGTATTTTTTAAAATATCTTCTGTAATATTAGATGATTCATTCTTCAAATGTTTGATAGTAATCACTTAAAAATCCATCTAGTCCTGGAATATTTTTTTCTTAAAAGTTCATTTATTGATTATTCATTTCTTTTTCTGATTGGGTTATTTATATCCTCTATTTATTGTTTTTTCCTGTAAATATTCATCAACTTTAATTATAGTGTCAGCTTTATTAGCTTATAGTTGGGCAAAATGTTCCTAATAGTTTCTCATTTCCTCATTTGTTGTAAATTCCCCTTTACATTTTATACTGGTAATTTGATTTTTCTCAAATTAACTAATGGTTTGTCCATTTCCCCCAATATTTCAGGTTCTAGTTTTATTTAATCTCTTTGAAATAAAAACAGGAAAATATGGAATCCTGCCAAATTCTTTCTTTGACAAAAATATGGTATTGAAAAATACAAAATGTTAAATCTTGTCAAAAATTTCTTCTGTATTTATTGATATAATCATATGATTTTTGTTATTAATATGGTCAGTTATGTTTATCATTTTCCTAATATTGAACCAACTCTGAATTCTTGGTACAAATCAAACTTGGTTATAATGTATGTTACCAGAGACTCTTTGCCAAATGTTTTATTTAATTTTTTGCATTAAACCAAATTAGGAATTTTGGCCTATAATTTTATTTCTCTGTTTTGACTTTTCCCCCTAATGAAAGGGTTTAGTAGCACTCCAGTTGAAAATATAACAATCCTATACTAGGCAAAGACTAGAGGTGTGAAGATTAGATCTGTGCATTACTACAGCCTAAACCAGGGAATCCATCAAATTGATCCTTCAAGTAGAAATACAATACCCTGTGAAGAAAAGCTTAACAGCCAAGCAATCTGCTTGACCTAGGCCAAATAACAGCAATACTGTGGGAGAGTATCCCACCAGGTTTCTTATATCAATCAACCCAGGAGTTTGGGAATCAGGAGACCATGTTCAAGATAACAGCTACCCTTCTCATCCTACTTGCTAGTAATAGTTAGAATTGGGAATGTAATCCTGGGAGAGATGCTACATTAAGAAGGGAAAACAATTCTGGAATTATTTGTTTTAGTTAAGCCATCAAATGAATCATCTCTATGAAGATTAAGCTATTGTTCAGTTATTTATATTCACATGTATTGTTACTTACCTTGTCTCTCCCATCAAATTACAAACTCCCTGAGGTCAGGAACCTTACTTTTACAATGCTTATATTTATAGAGCCTTGGGGTAATTGGAAGCCAAAGTAGTATGCTCAAGTAGTGTGAGGAACTATTCATAGCAGCTGGACAGGGATTAGAACTTGATTCCAAGTTCAATGCTCTTTTCCCTTCATCTTTACTGCATCAAATGATACTCTGTGGCACACAGAACTATGTTACAGTGCTTAGTAAATATTTCTTGCATATATATCATAGATTCCCACAATCTAGAAGGCCTTGAACACACATCAATTCTATCCCCTTGTTCCTGAGTATTAATGTATATAGATTTTATACACAAATATACATATACATGAGTGTGTATATGTGTGATGTACATACATGTACATGCATACATACATACATATATGTAGCATATAATCCTTTCCAGCATTCAACATGGTGCCTGATACATAGTAAGCACTTTTAATAAATATTTATTGATTAACTATGTACTTTAATTTTCTTCAGATGCTGAGTCTCTGTTCCCAAGAGCTCCAATTCAATCAAACAAATGTGTTCATAAAAAGCATCAAGATGATTTTTGATTTTCTTGTATTTCCTCTGGTGTGGTAGGATCTGACTTATCATGTCTACTTAGCAGAAATCTTCCCCACACATTTTGTTTCTCGTTTAAACAAAAGGGAGCCATATGGCTCTAGGTATTGAACATTACGCAGTAGGAGTTGGAGCATTTTGCTGGATATGCCATGCATGTCAGTGAAGTGAAAGACATGTCTCACTCTTTCTTTTCAATACTAGTATGTCACTCATCTAGGTTGTGACATGACAATGTGGATCATCAATTAAATGGAACAATTGCTAGCAGACCCTTAAAGACATAGGGAGTTATTCTTTTATTAGTGAATATGCATAATTCTTATTAATGTTAGCAGGACTTAGAGGTACACACACATTCAGGTAAATCTTATCCCATCACATTAGGTAGATCCACAACAAAGATGTGACAGCCTAGAAGTTATAGTCTTTGTCAGATAAGTGATTAAGTCAAAAGAATTCCCCAAACATCAAAATTCAAGATGAGACATAGAAAAAAGCAACATGGTGGGGGAAATCTATTAATAAAAATCTTTGGGAGCTAAAATAATGCAAACCCTGAATTGCAAGATATTAAATATCTGCCGTTCATTTTATGTCTCATAGTAATAATTTTTATGCTATCTTTTGCAGAAAAAGTCAAAAGTCAGCTTTGAAAGTTCTGAGAGCTGTCATATTCTCATTCTGCCTTCAGAAAATGAACTTCTCATACAATTTGGTTCACACCAGGGAGAAAAAACAAGAATGAAGTAAGAAAGAGAACTAACTAGGAATAATAAGAGGATAGAAACCCCCCCTAAAAAGGTGAAACATGGAGGAAAGATGTGGGAAAATTTTGAGGGGGGAGGGAAAGAAGTACTGGTTGATAAAATTATTTCCTGGTGGATGAGGGAGATGCTTCACTTGACATGTTTTTAAATGACAGTGGACAATACACCAGAGAAAGCAGTGTGGAATAGTTTGTAGAAGTGCATAGCCCTTCACTATTAGGGCAGAGGTAAGACAGGCTTGATTGCTGGGTCTCTTCCATCCCTGATGTCTATGCCTGCACAGTTCTATGACTCATATGTCTCAAATTTGTCATATTGATGAGTTGACAGTTCTCCAGCTAGAAATGTATTTGGTGGCAAAATCTTATTTTATTTTATTATTTTTAATCTTTAAATTCTTCTTAATAAGTGTTTTAGTCATTTTTAAAGCAAAATCTCAAAGGATTTTTCCCGCTAAGTGTTTTTGTTGTTGTTGTTGTTGTTTTTTGGATCATCTTGAAATGAAGGGAAATTACTGGCTCTTAGATATCTTTTTAGTGAATTAAAGTATCACTTTTTAATTCCAACTCCTCAATACATCTGGGGCATGTCATTCAACTAGGAAAAAATCCTTTTTAAGTACTAAGTGGTAGCAATTTTGCAATTTCAGCTTCTGATTGTGGAAACTTGCCTCCCCAAGAGAGATGACTGAAAATTTGCTCCTTTGGTCCACATGCAGGGTGGGACAAGAAAGCCATATTGAGAAGCTTAATGACATATGTTAATTAAAATCCTCCCTCTCTGATGGTGCTTATTTTCCAGTGGGCATGGAACACTCCAGTGAGCAAAAAAGCCGTCAAAATGTATTTTTACAACATACATGAAAAAAAAATGTGTGGCTGGGCCATTGTTCATACCCACTAGCTTTTGTTGCAATGGAAGTTTACAACTTCCAATGTGGGGAAAATTAATTCAAAACCATAGAGAGGTAGCAAGAGTATAACCAACCCCTGTGTCATAAAATCTATTTGAGCAACCACCTGTAGGTGAAAGTTGAAAATGCCACTAGAAATCTATATAGCATAACAAGCCATAAAATTACTCATCACAACAACAGACTAATTGGGTGATAGTAAAATACAGCAATGAAGGACTATTGAGAGGGAATTACTCTATTTCTCTTGAGAACAAAAAAACTCTCCTTCCTCTCTCTGTCTCTCATTTTCTTTTTCTTTCTCTCTCCCTCTTTCTTTATTCTTCTTTCTTTCTTTCTTTTTTCTTTTTTTCTTTTTCTTTCCTCCTTTCTTTCTTTTTCTTTCTTCTTTCTTTCTTTCCTTCTTTCTTTCTTTCCTTCTTTCTTTCTTTCCTTCTTTCTTTCTTTCCTTCTTTCTTTCTTTCTTTCTTTCTTTCTTTCTTTCTTTCTTTCTTTCTTTCTTTCTCTTTCCTTCCTTCTCTTCCCTTCCTTACCTCTCTTTGTCTCTGTTTGCCTTTCTCTGTCTTTCTATCTCTGTCTCTCTATGTCTCTGCCTGGCTCTCCTTCTTGACTTTCTTCCTTTCTTTTCCTCACACTTCGATCTTGTGGACTTCAAAAGATCAGAAGATCTGAAACTCTTATTGGTTTTAGTAGTAGTGCCCACTAGAGGTAATGACAATATCCCTAGAGAAGCAATGGCTGGTGACATAATTTGCTTTCATAGCTAAGAGAGACACCAAGGACAAACTAAATAAATCAAAGAAATGTAATTTTAACACTTGGCAAGGACAGTGACCTCCAGAGCCCAGCAGAGAGCTGTACTTAAGGGAAGTGTATGAGGACTCCAAGAAAGGAGAAAAGGAGGAACAGGAGTTCAGAGTTAACTCTTTGACCATATGAGCTTTCTAAGTTTGATGTACACTTTTCCTTCAGGAATCCATATGGCAATGCATAAGGTCAATGAGTTTCAAATAGTGTTGCTCACAAACCCTCATCTCTATCCCACTGTGCTCCTCATTGATTATTAGTTACCTTTTTCCTTCTATATCTTCTTTAGAGTACAAAATGAAGATTTTTGTTGTTTTCTATTTTATATCCCACTCAGTCATATAATCTGCCTTTGAAAACATTTATGCCACTTAAGGTTGTGCATTTTGAACCTATACTAAAAGCACTTCTTTTCTGCAACCTTAAAAAAATCAAAGGTAGCTTTTTTAATTTTGTAAGTAATAATTCAAGGCATGTTACTAGAAGTTTGTTAAATGATTAGTAGCTTTAGATGATTCAGGAATATAGAGGTAGGACTAAGATGTCCTATAAACCCAGACAGGGAAGTGTAATAAAATTTCAGAAGAATCATGCTGGAACAACTACAATAAAAGGCTAATTTTCTTAAGAGTCAGGAAAACTGAGCTGTAATTATGTCTCGGCAATAGTTTGTGTGACCTTGAGTAAGGTGCATAGCAGCTTTACCCCAGCATTAGTACCTGTGAAGTAAGAAGCTATAAAGTACAATGGAAAGAGTTGTCAGAGGAACTGGCTTCAAATCCCAACACAACTGCTTCTACCCATGAATTTCTATCCTGGGTAAGTAGCTGAACTCTCTGAGCCTCGATTTTTCCAGCTGTAAAATAGCTATGTTGGACCAGATAAAATGTCCTCTAGTTTTAAATCTGTGGTCATTTATAATGTTCTGCAGCCTGTGATGATGACAAAACTAACTTGCTATGCCCATCTTA
This sequence comes from Myrmecobius fasciatus, assembly GCA_023553655.1. Taxonomy (NCBI): domain Eukaryota; kingdom Metazoa; phylum Chordata; class Mammalia; order Dasyuromorphia; family Myrmecobiidae; genus Myrmecobius; species Myrmecobius fasciatus. The sequence continues at coordinate 12,956 of JAJPUD010019416.1, read as the reverse complement.
CAGGCATTACAGAAGAAAAATGAAAAAAAAAAGAAAGAAAAAGGAAAAATTCTTTGAAGATTTCATGTCACTTATAGAAATAAAAAACTTCTTCCCTCCATCTCTCCCTCCCCTCTCCCCCTTTCTTCCTACTCTCTCTACCTTTCCCTCTCCCCCTTCCTCCCTCTCTCCCTTTCTCTCTCTTTCTCTGTCTCCTTGTCTCTCTGTCTCTGTCTCTGTCAGTCTTTGTCTCTCTCTGGTGTCTCTGCTTCTCTCTGTTGGTTTCTATCTGTCTCTGTCTCTGCCTCACTATCACTCTCTTTTTCTGTTTGTCTATTTCTCTCTTGTTTCTGTCTCTGTCTCTATCTCTATTTCTGTCTATCTCTATCTCTCTGTGTGTCTCTCTCTGTGTCTCTGTCTCTGTGACTGTCTCTGTGTCTGTCTCTGTGTCTGTGTCTGGGAATGTCTCTCTCTCTCTGTGTATGTTCTTTTGTGTGTGTCTCCCTCTTTGTGTTTCCTTCTCCCCATCTTTTTCTCCCATACAATAAAGAAAAAAATAAGAAAGAGGGAAAGCCTACAGTATTCTGGCATTTGTGGAAACACCCCACCAGTATGGGAGGAGGTAGGGGAGTCATGATTGTGTTTGGTACAGAGAACTTTTGCAGAATATACATTGTCATTCCAGATTAAAAATAAAATTGTCTTCTTAATCTGGAAAATGAGAGAGTAGATTAAGTGATGTCTCTGTGGTCCCTTCCAGTTCTTTATCTTATTCTTTATCTGATTGTAAAACTTGTCCCCTTCAATGATAATATCACTGTGTAGCAGAAATATAAAAGACTAATTATTAACTAAATTATATGAAGCACAGAAACAATGACAGGCAGACATTAAAATCAATAAAACACCAACTTAAAAAGACATGTCTTGTGCCTCTCATCTGAAATATTGCTGAGTCCAGGCAGGCAAGGAATTCTACAAATGAGGTTCCTCCATGGAAATCTTTCGGCCTCCAGTTGCTTGTAGATTCAATTCAGGAATAGACAGAAAAGCTAGAAATAGACAGGAAAGCTCTGACTGATCTTAATTGCCATGATTGTGATTACCTAGAGAGCTGATCTCTAAGGTAACTAAGACTTTGTATGATCTACCAATCAACTGCTTTAGGTAATACACATATGAAAGAAACTTTATTAAGAATAGGAATAGAAACCAGGCTTATTTCATGGTAAAGGGACCTTCTTCATAAGAAAAATCCCTTTACCAATGCAAGCATATACATTCTCTTCACTGTTCAGTCATTTTTCAATCATGTCTGATTCTTTGTGACCCCATTTGGAGTTTTCTTGGCAAAGATTCTGCTGAAGTGGTTTGCCATTTCTTTCTCCAGTTCACTTTACAGATAAGGAAACTGGGGCAAAAAGGTTAAGTGATTTTCCTAGGGTAACACAATTAGGAAGTGTCAAAGGCCAGATCTGAATTCAGGAAGATGAGTCTTCCTGATTCTAAGCCTCTATTCACTCTATTCACTGTGCCAGTAAATACCCTCTTCACTTTATAGGTTTATAGAATTGTCTAGAGATCTGAGAAGTTAAGTGACTTGCCTAGGACACACAGATTGTATGTGTTTGTGTGTGTCTGTGTGTGTGAGAGAGAGAGGTAGAATCTAAAGGAAGTTTTCTTGGTGGTTTCTCCTGGTTCCATGAAGAGTTTGCTTTTTACTGCACCACACTACCTCTTAATTCAGACAAATAAATAAGTGAATAGATAAGGACGTATGAATATGTTTAAAATCTGTGAGTCAGAAAGCATGTTTATTTGTTTTTCACCCTGAGGAAAAAAAATCTTTCAGTCAATGAGAAAAAATTAACTTTCTTATCAGTCCTCTCAGATTCTTTCACTTTTTATCATTGGCTGCAGTAAGTAGTGGGGTTGCTGGGTCTTAGCTTGGTTGTTAAATTTTCAGTATGAATATTAACACATTTGAAATAATCTTGAAGACAGGATGGATACAAACAACTTAAAATTATAGGTTTCTCAGAATATGAAAAACTTAAACACCACGATGTAAGAGACAATACAGAAAATGAAATATCATTTGAAAAAATGAAAATTTGTTATCACTGTGGGGGGGGAATCTAAGATTAGAAACTCTAAGATAATTTAGTGGCTAAACTTAATCATTTGATTTGGAAGCAACAAGTTCTGCAAGTTATTCAGAAAAAAAATCCTTCAAATTCAAAGGAAAAAAAATTGTAGCTACCAGACGTGTAGCTACCAGAAAATATACAAGAGAATTGAATAATGTGTTCCAAAGAGCAATGGAGATAAGAATGCAACCCAGGACAGACTATCTTATAAATATGAGCTTAGCCAAAAGTAAAAGAAAATGGATATTCAATAATAAAGAGGTGTCTTAAATACATAATAAATGCAGTAGCTAAAGACAGTAATAACAGTGACAACAGAGAGACCAGTAAGAGATTTCTTCCTATGTGTGTAAAAAAAGACAGAGTAGAAGCAAAAATCTGTTGGAGGTCACAGGGAAGAATTAAACTTGGGAAATTATGGACAGAATTTGGTAAAACCCTACCTATAGGTGAATTAAGATTTTTTGTGGGACTAAAGCATTGAAAAATATATAAAAGGGAGGGGAGGAAGAGAGTGGAATAGAGAGGAATATGTGACATTCCTAGGTCAAAACAAGGACTAGCTATGAGAAGAAAATAACCTTTGTGGTCTTAGTATGAGAAGGATGAGGAAAATATAAGGACTGAAAAGGAGAAGAAATAAAGGAAGTACCTTTGATGGTGGAAAGAATTTTCATTGATCTATGTAGAAAGAGATATTTTGCAAAGATAGATGGAGACCTTGTGCTGAGCATGGTCTGGGGTGATTTGATGCTTGAAAAGTCCACTCATCCTATGTCAGAAGAGAGGTAGTTGCAGGAAGCAACTGGCAACTGCAGGGAGAGAGCATAAACCCAAGGAGGAGACTTTGAGACAAATAGAAATTAAAAAGGTAACTAGAGGAAGAATCAGTGGTGATCTACATAATCTAGGTGGCAGTATGCTCTCTGACACCTACAAAAATTGGCATTGTTCTGGTTGTGAGGTACAATTCAAAGAGTAAACTCTAGAAATCAGTGAAAGAAATTGCCTGGAGGGGAGGGCTTTTAATGGATACTTTGGAAGTTTCAATTACATGTGAAATACAAAGAATAGAGAGCCTAATAATAGCCTAAATAATTGTAATATTTGCATAATGAAACAGAACTTGAAATAGAAAGAATGGATGAATAATGAAGGGAGTGAGAGACACCCTTTCTGGAATGAGACATACAAAAAAAGTAAAATTTTAAAAGTAATAATGAATAAGACTAGATGAATGATAGGAGAGGAAAGGAGAATCCACTTGACTGGGAAGAGGAAAATAGAGGTAAAGAATTATGTAACTAGA
>JAJPUD010019415.1:874-26605 GCA_023553655.1 Myrmecobius fasciatus | reverse complement strand
ATGTCATGGACTTCCTGCCATTTAGGGGAGGGGAGGGGACTGGGGGTAAAATTTGTAATGGAAAGCTTTGTAAAGAACAATGCTGGGGAAGTACCCATACATATGTTACACAAATAAAAAGCTTTAATAAAAAAATTAAAATTAAAATAAAAAAAATTATTGGCCTATCTGAAGTCCATGCCCAAAAAATACATTCTCGATAGCACTCTTCAAGAAATCATTAAGGAAAACTCTCCCAATATTATAGAAACAGAAGGGGAAATACTCATTAAAAGAATCCATAGATCATTTCTGGAAAAGAAGATCACACAAGAAAAACTTTAAGGAATATTGTTGCAAAATTGCAAAACTACAACTTCAAGGGAAAAATACTGTAAAATGCCTTAGGAAGACAATTCAAGTATAAAGGAGCAACAGTCAGGATTACCCCAAATTTGAAAGCTTCTTCAGAGGCCCTGGAATATTGTATTCTGCAAGTTCCTAGAGAATATTTTAAGCCAGTTACAGAAAGAAATATACAGCAAAACTCTTCTATTGGGGGACCACAAACTTACCCTTTCAGAATCAGACAACTCTAACCACAAAACAAAAAAGAAAGAAACTAGGAAGATAAATAGGATCCTAGAAAACATAGATATAATAGACTTCTGGAGGACATTGAATAAGGACAGTAAGGAAAACACCTTTTTCTCAGCAAGACATGGCACCTTCACAAAAATTAATGATGTATCAAGGCATCAAAACCTCACAATCAAATGCAAAAAAGCAGAAATAATAAATGCTTCCTTTTCAGAACACAATGCAATAAAATTATATTCACTAAAGTGTCAGGGAAAGATAGACTAAAAACAAATTGGAAAGTAAATAATATAATTCTAAATAATGAATGGGTCAAACAACAAACCATAGCAAGCCATAATTTCATCCAAGAAAATGACAATAATGAGACAACATAACAAAACCTATGGGATGCAGCCAAAACAGTTTTTAGGGTAAATTTTACATCTACAAATAGTTACATAAATAAAAAAGAGAAAGAAGAGCTCTATGAATTAGGCATGAAACTAAAATAAACTAGAAAAAGAACAAATTTGGACCTCCAATTAAATACCAAATTAGGAATTTTAAAACTCAAAGGAGAAATAAATAAAAGAGAGAATAAGTAAACTATTGAACTAATAAACAAAACTAAGAATTGGTTTTATGAAAAAGTTAACAAAATAGATAAATCTTTGGTTAATTTTATCAGAAAAAAAGAAAAACAACACATCACCTATATCAAAAATGAAAGGGGCAAATTCACCACCAATGGGAAAAAAATATGACCTGTCTTCTATTACTCTCTCCTCTTATCACCTTCCTATCCTGCTTTCCAGTGTGGTAAGATAGATTTCTATATTTGAGTGTATACTTTATTCCTTTTTTGAGTCAATCCTGAGGAGAGTAAATCAAATTTGCAAGGGAAGGCTATGTTGTACATTCCATCTACATTGTCATATCTGCTCTTAAAGTTCTTTCGAGAATGGTTTTCATGAACTTTTCTAAAATTAGCTTATATGCCAATATTTCCATTTAATTACAAAAATAGTTATTCATAGATCTTTAAACATAAAATGACTATAGGGAAATGACTTCTCTTAGAATGTTTTCTATATGAACTCCATCAAAACTTCTACTAAAATTAATAATTATTATCAGCAAGATTATCATTATTATTATAATGAGAAAAATTTAATCACTGAAATTATCTATCAGAAGTTTACTATGTTTTCTAAACAGAAAAAATAAGCCCACATAGATCTCTACATGCCCTTGGTAATTCAAGAAATAAAAAGCGATGGAATTAGAATGCCAAAAACAAAACTGTTGCCCAAAATTGTTCTAACATATGCCTTGATTGATACAAAATTTGAAAATGACGTTTAATACCAAGCATTTCATTACATCAAATATTTATTATTTCTATGCTGCATAAAATAAAATGCTTATAAAATATGAAACCCTAACAGAAAAAAAGACAGGAACAAACATGTGAGAACAGGATGAGAGTACATATCATCTCCATCATCTTATCTTCTACAGTATTGGAGTTATCCCAAATATGTTTTAGTAAGTCTATAGAAGATTAAAATCCCATTATTTTATTTAGTTACAAAAATTAATTATTTTCACCACCTGTGCAAGAGTCCACAGAACATTAAATATAAAAGAATAATTGCAGGATTGTCAGTTGAATCAGGACCATTACAATGATTCCATTGCAAAAGACAAGAATTGAATCCATCATCCTCATCCTTTTCTTTCCTCACCTTCATCTTGCTCCTCATTATCATCTTGTTTACTATCACAATGCATTTTAAATAATAAAAAGTCTTTGAGTTACAAAGACATCTTTCCAAAGGATTGTAGATTGATTGTAGCCTTCATAATGTGGATTCCATGTGATTTTGAGTGTTCAAGTAGATAAAACATTTATTTGAATAAAAAACGTGTCCAACAAATAGAAACATTATTACATGTTTGGATTTATTTTGAGACTAAGAATGAGTACAACTTTCAGAGAGCAGATCTGCTTCATTAAATAAAACTCTCATTGCCTTCAAATACAAAAGAGGGATGTTGTGAGATCATTATATACGGCAGCAACAATACTATATGAGGATCAGTTCTAATGGACATCACTCTCTTCAACAATGAAATGTTTCAAACCAGTTCCAATTGTTCGGTGAAGAGAGCCATATACACCCAGAGAGAGGGATGTGAAATGTGGACCACAACATAACATTTTCATGTTCTCTATGGAGGTTTGCTTGCATTGTATTTCCTTTATCAGATTATTCTTTCTTGTAGATATAATTTCCCCTGCACAAAAAGTGATGCAATAACTATACATATATTCAATTTCTTAAGTATTCTAACATAATTATCATGTAGTGGATATCCTGCCATCTAGGGGAGGGGTGGGGAGTAGGGGGGAAAAATTTGTAACAGAAAGCTTTGTAAGGGTTAATGTTTAGGAATTACCCATCCATATGTTTTGCAAATAAAAAGTATTAATAAAAAAATTTAAAAATAAAAAATAAAAAATAAAAAAATAAAAAGAAGAGGGATGTTATTCTGGGAATGTATATTAATAATTCCTGGAAAAACTAGGCATGGTCTGACATTTGAGATCAAGCACATGTGTGCACACACACACACACATGCACACATACTTACATACACATAATGAAAAAAAAATTGTCCAGGGAAACCTATGGCCTCCTCTAAAGTATATATTTTACAACACTATAATTATATCATTAAGAAAATTAGCAGTTTATTTAAAGTTTAAAATAAAATCTTGCTTCCATTGTTACCTTCTGCTGTCATTAGCTCAGAATTAAGTGGAGGGATAATCTCATTTAATTGAAGTGTTCCGTCTGTATTATCATCCTTGAACTAGTTGTAGAGGAAAAGGGAGAGAGATATTGATTTCAAACAGATAAATTCAGGGTTAGGATATATTTTATAAATGAAATTAATTTAGTATTTTATTAAATAGCAACTCCCTGGTGCATTTTAAATGATTCACTCTATACAGAATTTTTTGGGAACCCATATGTTCCTACCAGGAATGATGCATGCATGTGGAGAATAATATAAAGCTTAATAAGACACAAAACTGTCCCCATCCACCCTATCCCTTTCCTCACCCTGAGGAAATAGTTACCCTTCCTACATAGTTCTGGAAGCCCAAAACCAGGTCTGGTAATTTTCAGCCTCATGTGTTTCTTTGTACTAAAACTCAGCAAAGAAAGAGTATGAGTCAGACACTGCATAACTGAGGGTGTGTCTGTTTATAGCAGTTAAGTAATTCTCTAGGACAACTGGGTAGCTTTCCAATTGCCTTCTGTTATCTTGGACAATACAAGAGAGGGAAGAAATAAAGGATTTCATTCCTTCCTCTCTACTCACCATTGAATCTGGAAGTGACTGTGTCTCTTTTCAAATCTGCGGCAAGGAATTAGATATAAATTTAGAAGTGTGACTTGGGATCTCAAACTAAAAAACTTTAAAAAAAAGAGTAGCTATATTGTGAGTAGAGAAGGTGTGGAACCTTTAGGGCAAAGTATCCATTCTTTCAAAGTGTCAAAGGCAAGCTTTTCTGTTTATACCTCTGAATATACTGCCAAGTTATCATTTCAGATTTCTTGATCAGTTATATGTAAATAAGTGAACTTTGCATAATGCATCAAAGTTTGCAAATCATTTTTATGACATTTGGACATTATTTTTCCACTTCTTTTGCCAACTTATTTTACAGTTGAGGAAACTAAGGCAAACAGGCTTAAGTTACTTACCCAGGGCCACAGATAGTGTCCAAAGCCATATTTGAATTCATGTCCTCTTGACTCTATACCCATTACTTCATTCACTATGCCTAATGAACTTCAGAGGGAATTGGAAGCTGAAGATTTTGTTACTATATAGGCAAGATAACACAAAAATGGAAGTTCTAAAGATTAGAAAATGTTAATTTTATTGGTGAAACATACTTTATAATTCAAAACCATACCAAAAAGTTTATCTTATGTATCTGTAAAATTTGGGCATTTTCATTATGTTATAAAACATCCACCACCCCACCCTTAAAATATTTTGGTGAATGTTTCCTTCCAAGAAAGTTTGGAAATTTCAACATATTCAAGGGACAATTAATTGTGATGAATATATTTATGTACTAAAAGGAAAATTGTTTGATAATTATGTAAAAGTCCAAAAGGTGGTAGAATAATTTGACTTAACTTTATACCATTACACACACCAAGAAAGATTAAAAAAATTATCTATGAAATATACAAAGAAAACTGCAATGGCCTGGGCACTAACCCAATTTATACACCATGAAAATAAATAAATAAGTTGACTAAAAAAACAAACAGTTTGTAAAAGTACTATCTCTAATGCACTGTAATATGTGGTTGCATCACGAATTAGAGGATGTGTGAATATCTTGGACTTCCATACAAAATCACATGAAAATAAGTAATTGCAGCAAAAGGAGGATCTATTGCATATTAAAAGATTTTTAATAAATAGAAATGTGATGCTTTTATGAGGAGTTGAGGATTATAATATTTCAAGATTATAGCTTCAGATACAGAAGAGACAATAGAGCCCACTGAGTCCATCCCCCTCATCATAGAGATAAAGAAATTAAGGCATAAATTGATGCTCAGGGTCATATAAATAATAAGTATCTGAAGTAGATTTTTAATGCAGATCATCCTAACCAACTCTAGTACTCCCTCTAATACTCCATGGTATTGAAGAATTGTATCAGCCTTGCATCTACCCTCTGCCCTTTGCCCAGGTATCAACCTACTAACGCAACCAGCTAAGATCCAGTTCAAATCCTTCCTCACCTTGTCCCAACTATATTGTTATTTCTTCTCTCTAGACCACTATAGAACTTTATGGCTGTAGCACATTTTAATGTAATAATATTTATTTAATGGTATCATGGAAGGGACACTGCAAGGTAACAGCAATGTCTCAAGTTGATACAACCCTCCTCATTTACATATGGAAATGCATCAACGGGGCATATTGTTTGGAATTGTGTGTTGATATGAATAGTAGTGAATCATCTGATTATTCTGAAAGTCATTACCTCTCATTGAGTATAGCACATTTTTTATATTTAATTATCCAACTCATACAGAATCACGATAGGATCATTTTGTGCATGAACAATTTGTCTTCTTATGGAGAAACTACTATTGAAAGTATGTGGATATTTGTGCATGTATGTATGTATGCATATATATATGTATATACATAGCATATATCCTAAAAAGTTCAAAAAGAAAAATGTATAAGTACTACATCTCTATGTATGCATATATTCATATATGTAGGGTATAAATTGTTCAGAATATTTTTATGCATGTTATTACAAATGAAAACTTGCTTTAATAAATGAGACCACCATTGAATGGCATTCGTTAAGATACATACATACTGATAAGATGGAAACCCAAATTTCTTTCTTGCATCAGATTTATGCTAGTTCTTCTTTGATAAAAATATCTGCTAATATACTTTCAATTAAGTCCAAATTTCATTTTTATTAATAGAATCTATCTCTTGTACCATGAATTCCCTGCTCTATTCCTAAACTCAATCTACAATCAAGAGAAATTATGGATATTCAAGAAAAAAATAGATAATATTTTAGGGTACTGAAACATAGTTCTTCCTTAAATATCACAGTCAAATATTGTTACTTTTTGCATTTATCATAATGACCTCATTTAATTTTTGTCTTATTTCCTTGATTATACAGTAAACTCTAGGAAAGCTTTCTCTTTCCTCTTATGGGGTAACAAACACATGTGGCTAACAACAATATTCACTGAATGAATTAATGAAATGAAACAATGGGAAATTTTAATTAGCCTAACTGATTAAGGAAAGTCTGTCTATAGACAAACAAAAATAGAGAGCTAAAGAACGAACAATATAGAGATCTGTATATATATATAAACCACATTCAGTCTTCTTTCTCTCTGTGTATATATCTACATGTATAGATATATAAATATAGATATAGATATACATACATATATATGTATATGTGGGTAGGTGTGGAGGTGGGTGTGGGTGGGTGATGTATCTATATATATAATGTGTATGTATGTGTGTATACAATACATACAAATGTATAAATAGGCTTTATTTTGAAGTGGGTACTTGAAGAAATGTAATAAAATCATGGGATCATAGAGATGGTTGGAATGTTTGAGTCATCACTATGTAAGCAGTAAAGTAACATAAGATGAATTGGAAATCTTGTTAAAAGCTAGAAATGAGACTAGTGTTACAACAGACATGCTCTTTCTGATTTTTGTTTTCTTTTACATTTTGCTTTGTTACTTATGGGCCCAACTACTGAAATAAATGTCTCAATCAGTAAGAACTAGAAACATAATATCTTGAAATAAATTTCCAAAAACGTGTTTTATGTACATAAAACCTGAACCAGCTTATTTTTTTTAAATAATTCATTTACTACATAGATTTGAAACTTGAAATCCACTTTAGCTAACAATTCCCACAGAATAAACATGCTTAGAATGGTTATTTATAGAACAAAGTTGAATAACTTGAACATTATAATGACTTTTATAGATTTTCTTGTAGTATTAATTCAGCCCGTAAGAAAGCCATTTCTTCCACATCTTATCAAATATGTCATTACCATATACATTTCTTAAAGTGGTAAAATTTCAGAAAATTACAAGAGTGTGATAGGATTGTGCTTTCCCTGCCTTAGCTAAGACCACTTTCTAAAGAGTTTAGAATTCGATTGTATTATTGAATACTTTTTACAATTACTCTTTTCCAAATCACAATAATTTCAAAAGTAAAAATCATGATAAATGAATTGGTATCCTGTGATGAAGCATTGTTGTTATTTAGTTGTATTCAGCTCCTTGTGACTCCTTGCACCACAGCCTACCGACACATGTCCCTCAGGTTTTCTTGGTAAAAATACTGAGTAGTTTGCAATTTCCTTCTCCTATGAATTAGACAAAAAAATAGTTTAAGTGACTTGCCTGGGGTCACACAATTAGTGAGCGTCAGGGGCCCTATTTGACCTCCGATCTTCCTGACTCCAGACCTAGCACTGTATTTACTGAGCCACTAGCTATTTCTTGGAGCAGCATGATATACTGTAAAGGATACTTGATAAATGTCATCCTCTTGAAGCCCAAGTTTCTTCATTTATAAAACAGAAATGATAATCCTTATACTATCTGTTCCACTGGAATACTATGAGGAACTAAAATTACAAAAAAGTGTTTGAGGTTCCTTAGAATATGACATGAGAATGAAAGCAGCTCTATCCTGGTACAGACATATACTGTTTATAATTCTGTTTCTGGCAAAGATATCAAGGGATGTTTTCTGGGTGCCTATAGATGCCCTTTGTAAAGCTGTTTAAGGAGAATTAAAATAAAACATTTTTTTGTTTCTATTCATTAAATATATATTAAATGACTACCAAGTAAATTGAATCATACTAAAGAGATATAGAGAATACATTTTTTTTCAAATTGCTCAACTTCTGTCCTTAAGGATGTTAACTAATGGGTGTGATAAAATACAATATGACATATAAATAAGCTATTTATTGCTCTCTCCTATGTAACCTTCTTTCCTCTTGCATTGCTTCTGTCTCTGGGGATGAGAAGGAGATTAAAGTCATAGTTTATCTTAGTTCCTACAGAGCTCATGCCTAAATTTCAAGTCCAGCACATCAACTTACCAGCTCAAGTTCCAGGACCACTGGCTTCACAAGGTTTCTCTGGCAGATTGTCTGGCTACAATTTCCTGCCTGGGATATTGTCTCTAATATTATCATAGCTTGAACTCTTTATCCACTGAGAATTAATGCTAGTAGCTGAAACTGAGAACAAATGACATAGAAAAAAGAGGCCATCTCTTGGAGATCCATTCTTGGAGTCAAGGTAAAAGGTGGTAGGTAAGGTATCTCCAATTTCAGTTCAATTTATGGCACTCCTACCGTAGGTACACTATATAATCTTCATTTTCTGGATGCATTAGGTAAGGGGACTCTGAAAAAGGGGATAGTCTTGTAGTTTTAAGAGATGCAACCTCTTCTGGATATACTGTCAATTTAAAGAGGCTGCTGGTAGGGAAGCAGGGTGCCTCCATTTTAAGCATGTTGGGGGGGGGGCTTTCATCACACAAAGGAAGGTAACAAGTATTTATTAAGCATTTACCATATTGCAGGCAATGTACTAAGCACTTAACAGATTTCTCATTTAATCCTTACAACAAACCTGGAAGAAAGTTCCTACTATTATCCCTGTTTTGTGATTGGCATTGATAAGTGTCTGAAACTAGAATTGTCTTCCTGATTTGAGGGCCAAATATATATATACTGTTTCACTAGCTGACCTCCCTTAGAAGTATTTTTAAGTGTTATATGGTATAATGAAGATATTTTAAGAACTGGAAGGATGAGTAGATGATAAACAGGTATATTTTGGAGATAGTTTATATATAGATAACTGATTAAATGATAAGATAAATGATTAAGTAGTACATGTAGTTGGAAAGGAAGAAAGAAAAGATGGAAGATAAGGAAAAAGAGTAGAAAGTAAAAAGAAAGGAATGAAGGGAGCAAAAGAAGAAGGGGAAAAGGGAGGAAGGAAAGATGAAGAAAAGAAGGAAAGAAATAAGGAATGGGGAGCAAGGAAGGAAAGAAGAGAAGGAAGGAGGAAGAGAAGAAGGAAAAATAGAAGGAAGGAAGGAAGTGAACAATGAACAACAAAGCAACTACTCTGTAGTGGACACTGCTGAGTACTTTGAAAATATCTCATTTAATCAATAGAACAATAATGAGAGAATGATGATATATTGAATAATAGATAAATGATAACAGCAAAATTAAGTTTCATGAAAAGTCATTGGTAAATATTTGTATATATATATATATATATATATATATATATATATGTATATATATATATATATATATATATATACCAATTTTAAAATAAATCTTTGCTTGCTTTTTCTCATCTTTTAAATTTTCCTACAGCTGGTTTTGAATCTGCCAGAATGTTGACATTAGAAAACAGAGAAAGAAAATCTATAGAATTCTAGGTATATGTCAAGGTCTTCCTAGTTTAATATTCTGGGTCATTTAATAACAACTAAAGAAACCTTACAATAAATTCCAGGTGGGACTACATATGAAGTAAATCAGCTATCTTCTGGACTTGATTCAGTGTTCTGCAGAATTCATCAAATGTATATTACCTATGAGATGTTTCACTTTATAGAATAATAGCAAATTCTTCCATCATCTTGAAGACTAAGTGGAGATGCTAAATTTTCTTATATTAAAATAAAATTATGGAGGGGTAGTTAGGTGGTGCAGTGGATAGAGCACCAGCCCTGAAGTCAGAAGGACCTGCATTCAAATTTGGGCTCAGACAGTTAACACTTCCTAGCTGTGTGACTGGGCAAGTCACTTAACCCCAATTGCCTCAGCAAAAATCAATAAATAAAATAAAATTATGGTGTGGATACTTTCATTTCATCATATTTTCTCTTTAGCCACTGGGGGGAAAAGCTTACTCTCAGACTACATTTGATTTAATTAACAATTCAAAGGCTATGTTAATTATTATCAATTCAGAAGAAAGGAATAGATCTTTTACAAGTAGAATTAATGACTTTCTTTGGAGATTGATCAAATTACCTCACATTTTAGGGCAAACATTGAGAACTAAGTTTATTTCAATAACTCTATATTAAGTGCCTAGATGCTAGATAGCATGTATAAGAAGGCAATCAAGAAAGTAAAGACAATGGAAACCTAGCCACTTAAGATTTAGTTAAAGAAATTGAGGGTATTTAGACTAGAGAGGAGAAAACTTAGGAAGAACATGATAATTATCTTCAATTACTTGAATTGGTGACAAATACTTGAAATACTTGAAAAGGTGACAAATTAAGAGAGAGATTGAATCTGTTCTTATTCGTCCCCATGACCAGAAGTAGGAGAAATGAATTGGAGAATGACTTTTGTTCATTTTTTTTAATCTCCTAACAAAGCTGTTCAAAAATGAAAAAAACTGCCTCAGGAGGTGGTAAGTGTCCCCTTATTCAAGACCTTCAAGAACAAATTGAATGACCATTTATAAGGGCTATTGTAAAGCAGAGGTGTCAAATATATACTATGAACATAATACAACTTAAATTATGGCCTAAATTAATTTAAAATGCAACTGTAAAGTACTTAACTATATATATATATATATGTATGTATATATATATATACATACATATATATATATAATACTATATTTTAAAAGCATCATTATATGATCTGAAGGAATCCTTAATGTGAGTTATTGGGTCCCATTTATTTTTGAATTTTACAGCACTGCTGCATAGATTGGATTAAATGATTTGCAAAGAAATATCTTCAAATAATTTCAGAAAGATCAATAATAGGTAGATTGTTGATATATTGAAGACAGATATTAAGTACTTACTGCATAGGAGGTTGTGTCCAATGACCCTTGCTTTCCCCAGCATAGGTAATTTCCCCCCTACCCATAAAGGTGACTTCTCTTCCTTGGATTAGTAGATAATCTGTATAAATTGATGTGATTCCTTTCAAAACATGTCATAATTACTTTTCTTTTCAAAGATAGGCAACTAATTCTCAAAAGACAGACGTACAGATAACCTATCACTAAAGCCTGCCAGAAATTTTGTTGTGCTGTCATAAACTTTCACCTCTTTGACATGATGAGGCAATGGAGTAGGATGGATAAGCACAGCAATTTAGAATACAAATTGAAAAAATCCATTCCTTCATATGGCAGCTGATTAATGGTAGATTGATTTTGGAGTAATTTTCTTCCAAGAAAGCTGGAAAAGTTTTTAACTGTCCCCTTAGAATGTTTGAACACCTCTTTCTAAGCTCTCACGCAGAAATGAATTACAAAGAAATTGATATGAAAGTGCCATTGACTGAAAATTTTCTTTGAAACACGGCAAGAGGAAAATAACAAAATAAATCCAAAATTATTTTACTCAAAATATTATGTGTTATTTGATGCAATAAGAAATATTTTAGGCCCCAAACTGTCATGCAATTTCATTAATTCAAATAGGATATTTAAATGAATAGATTTGACAATGGTTGAATCAGTTTGGCTAAACTTAATTTTTCAGATTCTTTTTTTTTAAATTGACAATTCTTTCCTCTCTTACTCTCCAACACCCATTGATTTAAATCTCTGAGTAAGAAATATTCATAATCAAAAAAGTAACATTTGTAATGGCCATGCTGAAAAATGTATGTCTTTTCCTGCACTTTCAATTCCTCATCCCTCTATGGGTAACATATTCCATCACATGTCTTTTTAAATTTTGATCAAAACACACACTCAGAAGAAGATAACAAAGTCAAAGCTTCTAAATCAAAAGCCTCCATGAAAAATAAGAATTGATCTCAGGCCATGGAAGAGCTCAAAAGAGATTTTGAAAATCAAGTAAGAGAGATAAAGGAAAAATTAGGAAAAGAATAGAGTATTACAAAAGAAAATGCAGAAAAACTGAATGAGAAGAATGCCTTAAAAAGCAAAATTTGTCAAATGAAAAAAGAGTAACAAAAGCTCACAGAGGAAAAATTTCTTAAAAATTAGAATTGAGCAAAAATAAGTTAATAATTTTATGAGAAATTATGATACAATAAAACAAAACAAAAGAAAATGGAAAAGTAGAAAAAATTTGAAGCATCTCATTGAAAAAACAATTGACCTGGAAAACAGATGCAGGAGATATAACTTTAAAATCACTGGTCTACCTAAAAGTCATGATCAAAAAAAAAAAAAAAAAAGAGCCTGAACAGCATCTTTTGAGAAATTATCAAAGAAAACTCTCCTGATATTCTAGAATCAGAGGGTACAAATAGAAATTGAAAGAATCCACCAATTACCTGAAAGAATCCCAAAATGAAAACTCCCAGCAATATTGTAGTCAAATTCCAGAATTCCAAGAAAAAGAAAATATTGCAAGCATCCACAAAGAAAAAATTCAAATATAGTGGAACCACAATTAAGATAACACAAGCTTTAGTAGCTTCTGCATTAAAAGACTGGAGGGTTTGAAAATGAAATTTTGGAAAGTAATGGAGGTAGGATTACAACAAAAAATCACCTACCTAGAAAAACTGAATATAATCCTTCAGAGAAAAAGGAAAAATAAACTAAAAGACTTTCTAGTATTCATGATAATAAAACCAGAGCTGAATAGAAAATTTGATTTTCTTTTTTTTTAATTTTATTTTATTTGCATAACATATGTGTGGGTAATTCTTCAACAATAACCCTTACATAGCTTTCCGTTACAAATTTTCCCCCCAACTTTCCCACCCCTCCCCTAGATGGCAGGATATCCACTACATGTTAATTATGTTAAAATATTGGCAAATCGAATATATGTATACATATTTTCAAACATCATTGTTGTGCAAGAAAAATCTTGTCTACACAAATGATATATCAGATAAAGGAAACACAATGTAAGCAAACATCAATCAAGGAGTATGAGAATGTTATGTTGTGGTCCACATTTCGCATCCCTCTCTCTGGGTGTATATGGCTTTCTTCAGTGAACAATTGGAGGTGGTTTGAAACATATCATTGTTGAAGAGAGCCATGTCCATCAGAATTAATCGTCATATAGTACTGTTGTTGCCGTGTATAATGATCTCCTGGTTCTGCTCATTTCACTCAGCATCAGTTCATGTAAGTCTCTCCAGGCCTCTCTGAAATCATGTTGCTGGTCATTTCTTACAGAACAATAATATTCCATAATATTCATATACCATAATTTATTCAGCCATTCTCCAATTGAAGGGCATCTATTCAATTTCCAGTTTCTAGCCACTACAAAAAGGGCTGCCACAAACATTCTTGCACATGTGGGGCCTTTTCCTTTCTTTATGATTTCTTTGGGATATAAGCCCAATAGAAATGCTGCTGGGTCAAAGGGTATGCACAGTTTAATAACTTTTTGAGCATAGCTCCAAATTGTTCTCCAGAATGGCTGTATCCGTTCACAGCTCCACCAACAATGCATCAGTGTCCCAGCCCTCCCACAACCCCTCCAACATTCATCATTAACTTTTCCTGTCATTTTAGCCAATCTGACAGGTGTGAAGTGGTACCTCAGGGTTGTCTTGATTTGCATTTCTCTGATCAACAGTGATTTGGAGCACCTTTTCATATGACTATAAATAGTTTTAATTTCATCCTCTGAAAATTGTCTGTTCATATCCTTTGACCATTTATTGATTGGAGAATGGCTTGAATTTTTATAAATATGAGACAATTCTCTATATATTTTTGAGATGAGACCTTTATCAGAACCCTTGAATGTAAAGATGATTTCCCAATTTATTACTTCCCTCCTAATCTTTTCTGCATTGATTTTGTTTGTACAAAAACTTTTTAACTTAATATAGTCAAAGTTATCTATCTGGTTTTCAATTAAGAGTTCCAGTTCTTCTTTGGACATAAATTTATTCTATCTCCAAAAGTCTGAGAGGTAAACTATATTACATTCCTCTAATTTACTTATAGTATCACTCTTTATATCCAGATCATGAACCCATTTAGATCTTATCTTGGTATGTGGTGTTAGATGTGGGTCAAGCCCTAATTTCTTCCACACTAGTTTCCAGTTTTCCCAGGAGTTTTTGTCAAATAGTGAATACTTATCCCAAAAGCTGGGGTCTTTGGGTTTATCAAAAACCAAGAAAATTTGATTTTCAAAGCAAGACTCAAGACAGGCATAAGGAAGAAATCAGGAAAGTGATATCACAAGAATTTATGGGGTTTATGTTTACATTCCTATATGGGAGGATGATACTTGTAATTCATTAGAACTTTCTTATAATTATGGCAGTCAGAGGGACTACATGTAAACGAGGCCATAGGTGTGAGTTGAATACAAAGGGATATCTAAATATCTAAAATATCTTAATATCTAAAAAAGCTAAAGTTAAGGTGTGAGAGAGGAATGTACTGGGAGAAAGGGAGAGGGAGTAGTGGAATGGTATAAATGTTTTCCCATATAAAAAGAGGCAAGAAAAAGGTGTTAAGTGGAGAGGAAGAAGGAAACAAGGAAGTGAGCAAATGAATCTTATTCCCATCAAAATTGGCTCAAAGAAGAAATGTTATATACTCAAAATGGGTATAGAAATCTATCTTACAGTGCAAGAAAGTAGGAGGAGAAGGGGGCTGAGCCATTATGGCAGAGTAAGGGGCAGCTAGATGGCACAGTGGAGAGAGCACCAGCCCTGAAGTCAAGAGTACCTGAGTTTAAATCTGATTTCAGACACTTAACACTTCCAAGCTTGTGTGACCTTGGGCAAGTCATTTAAACCCAATTGCCTCTGGAAATTAAAAAAAAAAAAACAAGATGGCAAAGAGTAGACAGGTCTTTATCTGACATCTCCCAGGACATCCCTCAGATCAACACCAGATCAAGCCTCTGAACTGGTTTTAGAGTGAAAAAACCTACAAATATTTTAAGTGTAACAAATATCCAGCAAAAGATATTTTTAAAGAACTTCAGAAAAGCTCTATTTAAATCGATGGAGGGGGAGGAAAAGAAGGAAGAAGCAGCAGAACAGAGGCCAAGTATAGGGACCCAGGGTTGTGTGGCATTCACTCACTAGGGAATCTACCCAGAAACTTAGCCAAAATACAGCAGCATTGGTTACTCTGCCCTGGCTACAAACCAGTGCATCAGCAGATTAGTTGTGAGACATCCAATGAAAATCGAAAAGACAAATAGTGAACTGCTGAATCCCAAAATAACACAGCACTATACCAAGCCCACCCAGCATCGGAAGGAATTCCTGAACCAGCACAGGATAGCCCACAGCCACTGTTTTCAGCAAAGGTAACTTAGGACAATCTCCCCTTTACGCTAAGAGCAGATCTCAAACTTTTGAAAAAATAAACAAAAAAGCAAATAGAACTCTGAACATAGATAGCTTTTATGGAGAAATAGAAGAACAGACCTCAAACCCTGAGGATTCTAAAGGCAAATCATCTCCAGATGAATCCAAAAAGGGTGATATGAGTTGGTCCTCATATCACAAGGCTCTCCAAAATCTTAAAAGAGAGTTAGAAGAAAAAATGGGTAAAGGAAATGATAAATTTACAAAAGAATTTGGAAAAGGAAACACAGAAATCATCTTTAAAATATCTTTAAAATCAATTTATTGAAATGGGAAAAGTAAATAACTCCTTATGAAATAGATTTTAAAAAGAAACCAATTTATTGAAAAACAGGATTTGAGAAATGAAAAAAAACAATGACCAAAACATCTCATTTAAAAGTTCAATTGGCAAAATTTAAAAGGAGATAAAAAAGCTAATTAAAGAAAATAATTCACTAAAATTAGAATTGAACAAAGGGAAATGAAAGACTCAATGAGACTTCAAGAATCAGTTTTAAAAAATGAAAAAATAGAAGAAAATGTAAAATATCTCATTGGAAAACAACTGACCTGAAAAAAATAGATCTATGAGAGACAATCTAAAAATTATTGAACTTCCTGAAAACCGTGGTGAAAACAAAAAGAGTGTAGACATCATCTTTCAGGAAATCAAAAAGAAAAACTTCCCTGATGTCCTAGAACCGGAAGGTAAAATAGCCATTGAAAGAATTCACTGATCACCTCCTGAAAGAGACCCCGAAATGAAAACTCCAAGAAATATTGTAGCTAAATTTCAGAATTATCAGATCAAGGAGAAAATATTGCAAGCAAACAGAAAGAAACAATTCAAATAGTGAGAAGCCACAATTAGGATTACACAGGATAAAGCACCTTCCACTTTAAAGGATACAAGGGCCTGGAATCTGATAACATTAAAGGTAAAAGAACTTGGATTGCAGCCTAGAATCAACGTCCAGCAAAATTGAGCATCATCATTCAGGAAAAAGATGTATATTCAATGAAATAAGTGAATTTCATTTATTTCTTATGAAAAGACCAGAGGTGAACGGAAAATGTAATATTCAAAGACAGAACTCAAAAGAAGCATAAGTAAAAAGGAAGGAAAAAAAACTTTCTTTAAAAGTTAAAAAACATATATCTCTATATGGGAATATATGTTTAACCATTGAAATTTGTATTTTGTTACGGGAATACCTAAAGGGTACAATTATAATTTGATTTGATTGTGATGATATAAAAAGAAACTAGAGGAGGAAAGGGGATTCTATTAGAAGTAGAGGAAAATGGAGGTAAAATGGGGTAAATTATATCTTATGGAGAGGCAAAAATGACCTATTAGAAATGAGGGAAAGAAGGAAGGAGGAAAAGCATTTTGTGAATCTTATTCACATCAGCTTTGCCTCAAAGAGGGAACATTAAACAAATTTAGTTTCAAGAGGAACTTGTCTCTTCCTATAGGGAAGTAGAAGGAGAAAGGGGAAAGTAAAAATATAGGCCAGTAGAAAGGAGAACAGAAGTAGTAAGGGAAAAGTATAGGAAAGGGGGAAGGATTGTATAAGGGGAGAGCTGTTTCAGAGAGATACTAGTGAGAAGCAAATTACAAGTGACAAGTGAAAGCGGAATAGGAGAAAGAAAGGCATAACTTGGGAAAAACAAATGCAGAGTTAATAATTTTAACTATGGATATGAAAGGGATGAAGTTTCTTATAAAACTGAAGCAGATAGCAGAGTAGATTAAAAGTTAGAATCAAATAACATGATGTTTGTAAGAATCTCATTTAAAGCAGAATGATACATTCAGAAAAGGTCCTTCTGGCTGGAGCAGAATCTCTTGTGCTTCAGGTGAAGTAAAAAAAAAAAAAAAAAGGAGGGGTAGTAATTCTGATCTCAAGTAAAAACACAAATAAATCTAACAGATCTAATAGGGAAGGAAACTACATCTTACTAAAAGGGTACCAAAGATAATGAAGTAATATTAATACTAAGCATATACGCACCAAGTGGTATAGTATCCAAATTCTTACAGAAAGTGGTAAGAATGCTGCAAGAAGAATGAGACAGCAAGCTATATGCTGTTGGGCAAACTCAACCTTGCTCTCTCAGAAATAGATAAAGCAAACCATAAAATAAATAAGAAAGAACTTAAGGAGTTGCATACAATTCTAGAAAAGTTAGATGATAGATCTTTGGGAAAAGTTGAATAGAAACAGACGGGATTTTGCTTTTTTCTCAGCAGTACATGGAACTTATACAAAAATTGACCATGTATCAGGGCATGAAAAACTCAAAATCAAATGCAGAAGAGCAGAACTAGTAAAGGCATTTTTTTGATTAAAAATGCAATAAAAATTACACGCAATAAAAGGCCAGGGGAAAATAGTAAAAATTAATTAGAAACTAAAAAATCTAATCTTAAAGAATGAGTGGGTGAAACAACAAATCATCAATACAATCAATAGTTTCATCCAAGAGAATGACAATAATGAGGCAACACACCTAAATTGACAGGATGCTGTCAAAGCAGTTCTTAGGGGAAATATTATATGTCTAGATGCATATTTGCATGAAATAGAAAAAGAAAACATCAATGAATTGGGGATATAACTAATAAAAGCTAGGAAAAGAACAAATCAAAACCTCAGATCTGTGGAGAAGAGAAGGAATTTGTGGCAAAAGAAGGAATGGAGTACATTATTGAATACAAAATGGATATTTTTTATTTTATTAAGTTAAAAGGTTTTTGTACCAAAGGTCAATAATTACAAGGGAATTAATGAAAAGTAATGCTAATGAAGGTGGCCTTGCTATGCCAGACCTAAAGATATATTATAAAGCAGCAGTCACCAAAACCATTTGGTATTGGCTAAGAAATAGTGTAGTCAATCAGTGAAATAGGTTGGGTTCACAGGACAAAATAGGCAATATCTATAGCAATCTAGTGTTTAAGAAACTCAAAGACCCCAGCTTTTGAGATAAGAACGCATTTGACAAAAACTGCTGAGAAAATTGGAAACTGATATGGAAGAAATTAGGGCTCAACCCACAACTAACAGCACATACCAAGATAAGATCTAAATGGGTTCATGATTTAGACATGAAGAGTGATATTATAAGTAAATTAGAGGAACAAAGGATAGTTTACCTCTCAGAACTGTGGAGAAGGAAGTAATATGTGTACAAAGCAGAATTGGAACTTTTAATTGAACACAAGATAGATAATTTTTATTATATT
Organism: Myrmecobius fasciatus; assembly: GCA_023553655.1. Lineage (NCBI taxonomy): Eukaryota > Metazoa > Chordata > Mammalia > Dasyuromorphia > Myrmecobiidae > Myrmecobius > Myrmecobius fasciatus. The sequence continues at coordinate 7,796 of JAJPUD010019415.1, read as the reverse complement.
AATTTAAAATTTTTTGTAAAATCAAAACTAATGCAGACAAGATCAGAAGGGGAGCAATAAATTGGGAAAACATTTTTACATTTAAGCGTTCTCATAAAGGCCTCATTTCTAAAATATATAGGGAATTGACTCAAATTTATAAGAATCCAAACCTTCTCCAACTGATAAGTGGGCAAAGGATATGAACAGACAATTTTCAGATGAAGAAATTAAAACTATTTCTAATCATATGAAAAGGTGCTCCAAATCACTATTGATCATAGAAATGTAAATTAAGACAACTCATATAAAACTACACACCTCTCTCATTGGCTAAGATTACAGAAAAGACAAGGACAAATATTGGAGGGGATATGGGAAAACTGGGACACTAATACATTGTTGATGGAGTGGTGAAAGGATCCAGCCATTCTAGAGAGCAATTTGGAAGTATTTTCAAAAGTTATCAAACTGTGCATACCCTTTGACCCAGCAGTGTTTCAATTGGGCCTATATTCTAAAGAGATCCTAAAGGAAGGAAAGAGACCCACATGTGCAAAAATGTTTGTGGTAGTCTTTTTAATAGTGCCAATAAACTGGAAACTGAGTGAATGCCCATCAGTTGTAGAAAGCCTGCATAAGTTATAGTATATGAATGTTATGGAATATTATTGTTTTATAAGAAATGATCAGGAGGATGATTTTAGAAAGGCATGGAGAGACTTACATGAACTGATGCTAAGTGAATTGAGCAGAACCAGGAGATCATTGTACACAGCAACATCAATATTATACAATGATCAATTCTGATGAACATGACTCTTTCCAACTATGAGATGATTGATGACAGTCCCAATGATCTTCTTATGAAGAGAGCCAACTACACCCAGAGAGAGGATTGTAGGAACTGAATGTGTATCACAAAATAATATTCTCACTCTTTTTGTTGTTGTTCACTTGCATTTTGTTTTCTTACTCATTTACTTTCTTTTTGCATCTGATTTCTTTTGTGCAGCAAGAGAATTATATAAATAGGTTTATACATTTTCAATTTAACATAAATTTTAACATGTTTAACATATATTGAATTGCTTGCTATCTATGGGGTGGAGGGAAGGAGGAGAAAATATGAAACACAAAGCTATACAAGGGTTAATGTTGTCAAATTATATGTGCATTTCTTTTGAAAATAAAAAGCTTTATAAATTTTTTTAATTAAAAAATTTTTGTGCAAACAAAACCAATGCAGAGAGGATTAGAAGAAATAAAGAAATTTTTTTTTTTTACATTTAAAGGTTCTGTTAAAGTTCTCATTTCTAAAATACATAGAGAACTGAATCAAATTTGTAAGAATTCAAGCCATTCTCTAATTGATAAATGGTCAAATGCTCGGGGTCCTATCAGGGTCCCCAGCCACCGCCCTCTACTTACCCTAATCCAGGGTCTTCAGACGTCTCTGGCTCCCCACCCTAGTGGAGGGGAGAACAAACCAGGCAGAGCACTCCAGGAGAGGTTAACTTCTTTATTGTTGTTACTGGAACTTCCAAATGCCCCACCCCACACCCACCATGCCTTCTCTTATCTCCCTTTTCTGGCCCCTCCCTGTAGGCGGTTCCGCTCCTCCCAAGTCCTGCCCCGAGGGTGGAGCCAGCCCATTCAGAGGCCATCCCAGTACCCGAAGGCAGGCCACTCAGGCAAGCCCAGTCCAGAGCCGCCCCCAACAGTCAAAGGATATTTTTCATATGAAGAAATTGAAACCAGTTCTAGTCATATGAAAAGGTGCTCTAAATAACTACAGATCAGAGAAATGCAAATTAAAACAACTTTGAGGTACCACTTCATACCTCTCAGATTGGCTAAGAAGACAGGAAAATATAATGAGGAATGGTGGAGGGGATGTGGGAAAATTTGTATATTAATGTATTGTTGGTGGAGTTGGGAACCATTCTGGAGATCAATTTGGAACTATGCCCAAAGGGCTATCAAACACTGCATACCCTTTCATCTAGCGGTTTCTACTGGCATTGTATCCCAAAGTAATGATAAAGAGGGGAAAGTATCCCTCATGTGCAAAAATATTTGTGGAAACCCTTTTTGTCATGGCAAGAAACTAAAATGGATGTGTTGGAAAATAGTTTAATAAGTTATAGTAGATGAATACTATGGAATGTTATAGTTCCATAAGAAATGATCAGCAGGATGATATTGGAGAGGCCTGAAGGGACTTACATGAAGTCTTGGTAAGTGAAGTGAGCAAAACCAGGACATCATTGTACGTGGCAACAACAAAATTATACAATGATCAATTCTGATGGATGTGGTTCTTTTCAACAATGAGATGATTCAGGCCACTTTCAGTGATCTTGTGATGAAGAAAACTATTTACACACAAAGAGAGGATTGTGGGAACTAAGTGTGGATCACAACATAATATTTTCACCTTTTTGTTGTTGTTTGCCTGCATTTTGTTTTTTCTCATTTTTTTTCCTTTTTGATCTGATTTTTCTCATACAACATGATAATTTTGGAAATATATATACAAAAATTCCACATGTTTAACATATATCAGATTACTTGCTATCTATAGGAGGAGTGGCAGAAGGGGTGAGAGTAATTTGGAACACAAGGATTTGCAAGGGTCAATGTTGAAAAATTATCCATGCATATGTTTTCAAAATAAAAATAAAAGGCCAGGGGAATATAGAGCAAAAATTAATTGGAAACTAAAATAATCTCATCCTAAAGAATGAATAGATGAAATAGCAAATTATAGATACAATCAACAATTCATCTAAGAAAATTATAGTAATGAGACAACATACCAAAATTTATGGGATGTAGCCAAAGCAGTGCCTAAGGGGAAATTTTATATCTCTACATGCTTACTTGCATGAAATAGAGAAAGAAAAGATCAATGAATGGAGTTTGCAACTCAAAAAACTAGAAAAAAAATTAAACCCCCCAATTAAATACCAAACTTAATTCTAAAAATAAAAAGGGAGATTAATAAAATTGAAAGTATAAAAATGATTGAATTAATAAACAAAACTGAGTTGGTTTTATGAAAAAAAATCAAAATATATCAACTTTTAGTTAATTGGATTAGAAAAAGGAAAGAAGGAAATCAAATTGATATTATCAAAAATAAAAATGGAGAACTTTCCACCAATGAAAAGGAAATTAGAACAATAATTAGGAGTTATTTTGCCCATATATGTGTCTGATAATCTAAGTGAAATGGAGGACTACTTACAAAAAATATAGATTGCCCGGATTAACAGAAATTACTTAACTAGTGCCATTTTAGAAAAAGAAATAGAACAAGCTATTAATCAATCACCCAAGAAAAAAATTCCAAGGTTAGATGGATTTACATATGATTTCTACCAAACATTTGAAGAAAAATTATTTCCAATACTATGGAAACTATTTGGAAAAATAGGGGAAAAAGGAGTCCTACCAAATTCCTTTTTTGACACAGATATGATCCTGATACCTAAAACAGGTAGGCTCAAAATAGAGAAGGAAAATTATAGACCAATTTCTCTAATGAATATATGCAAAAATCATAAATAAAATATTAGCAAAGAGATAACAGCAAGTTATTTCCAGTATAATACACCCTGACTAAGTAGAATTTATAACAGAAATGCAGGGCTGTTTCAATTTTAGAAAATTATTGGCATAATTGGCTATAATCAATAACCAAAGTAACAAAAATCATATGATTAACTCAACAGATGCAAAAAAATCATTTGATAAATCCAATACCCATTTCCATTAAAAACACTAGAGAGAATAGGAATAAGTCAATTTTTCCTTAAAATGATCAGAAGTATCTATTTGAAACCATCAGCAAGCATCATATGGTCTAGATATAAACTAGAACTATTCCCAGTAAGATCAGGGGTAAAACACAATTGCCCACTATCACCATCACTATTCAATATTGTATTAGAAATGTAAGCTTTAGTAATGAGAAGAAAAAGAGATTAAAGGAATTACCGGAGCTAATGAGAAAACCAAATTCTCACTCTTTCCAGATGATATGATGGTGTTCTTAGAGAAGCCTAAAGAATCAACTAAAAAACTAAAAACAATTCACAACTTTAGTAAAGTTGCCAAATATAACACAAATTCACATAAATCATCAGCATTTTTATATATTACCAATAAAGTTCTGCAACAAGAGATACAAAGAGAAATTTCATTTAAAATCATGATAGATAATATAAAATATTGAAAGTCTATCTGCCAAATCAAAATCAGGAACTCTATGAACACAAATACAAAACACTTTCCACAAAAATAAAGTCATAACTAAATAACTGTAGAAATATCAAATGCTCATGGGTAGGCTGAGCTAATATAATAAAAATGACAATATTACCTAAATTAATTTACTTATTCAGTTCCATACCAATCAAACTCCCAAGAAATTATTTTACAGAGCTAGAAAAAATAACAAAATTCATCTGGAAGAACAAAAGTTAAAGAATTTCAAGGGAATTAATGGGAAAAAATGCAAATGAAAGTGGCCTAGCTGTAGCAGACCTAAAACTGTATTATAAAACAGCAGTCACCAAAACCATTTGGTACTGGCTAAGAAATAGAGTAGTCCATCAGTGAACTACATTAGGATCACAGGACAAAATGAGTATATTAATGAGAATATTAATCTAGTGTTTGACAAAACCAAACACCCCAGGTTTTGGGATGAAAACTCACAATTTGACAAAAACTGCTGGGAAAATCAGAAATTAGTACTGCAGAAACTAATCATTGACTGCAGAAACTAACATCATATACCAAGATGGGATCCAAATGGCTTCACGATTTAGACATAAAGAGTGATATTATGCAAGTTCAAAGAACAAAGGGTAGTTGATCTCTCAGAGCTGTAGAGAAATAAGGAATTTATGGCCAATAAAGAACTGGAATACATTATTGAATACAAAATGGATAATTTTGATTATATTAAGTTATTAGGTTTTTGTACAAACAAAACCAATGCAAACAAGATAAGAAGAGAGACAATAAATTTGAAAAATATTATTACATTCAAGTGTTCTTAAATATAAAGAGAATTTCTACAATATATTTCTAAAATATATTAAATATTTTAACATATATATGAACTCAAATTTATAAGAATTCAAGCCATTCTCCAATTGATAAATGGCCAAAGGATATGAACAGACAATTTTCAGATAAAGAAAATGAAAACATTTCTAGTCAAATGAACAGGTGTTCTAAATCACTATTGATCAGAGAAATGAAAATTAAGACAATTCTGAGGTACCACTACACACCTCTCAGATTGGCTAAGATGACAGGAAAAGAGAATGATGAATATCAGAGGGCATGTGGTAAAACTGAAACACTAATACATTGTTACTGTAATTGTGAATGGATCCAACCATTCTGTAGAGCAATTTGGAACAATGCCCAAAGGACTATCAAATTGTGAATACCTTTTGATCCAGCAGTATTTCTACTGGGCTTATATTCCAAAGAGATTATAAAGTGGGAAAAGGGTCCCTCATGTGCAAAAATGTTTGTGGCAGTCCTTTTTTGTGGCAACAAATTGGAAACTGAGTGGATGCCATGCCCATCAGTTTAAGAATGGCTGAATAAGTTATGATATATGAATATATAGGAATATTATTGTTCTGCAAGAAATGACCAGCCATATGAGTTTGGAGAGGCCTAGAGAGACTTACATGAACTGATGCTAAGTGAAATTAGCAGAATCAGGAGATCATCATATACAGTAACAGCAAGATTATTCAATGATCAATTCCAATGATAGTGGCTCTTTTCAATAATGAAGTGATTCAGGCTTGTTTCAATGGTCTTGTGATGAAGAGAGCCATCTCTGACCAGAGACAGGTCTGTGAGAACTGTGTGGATCACAACATAGTATTTTTACTCTTTTCATTTTCATTTACTTTCATTCTGTTTTCTTTCTCAATTTTTTTTTTCCTTTTTGATCTGATTTTCCTTTTGCAACATGATGTTTGTGGAATTATGTATAGAAAAATTGTGCACATTTGGCATATATTTATTGTTTGCTGTTTATTGCAGGGAATGGGGGAGGGTGGGAAAAATTTTGAAACAAAAGGTTTTGCCATCGTGAATGTTGAAGATTATTCATGCACATGTTTTTTGAGGAAAAATTTGATTAAAAAAGAAAGTAGGGGAAGAATGGGATGCAAGAATGGGGAGGGGGATAGAAGAAAGGGCATACTGGGAGAGAGAATGATCAGTAGCAAAACACTTTTGAGGAGGGACAGGCTGAAAGGAGAGGGAAAATAGAATAAATTAGGGGAAATATAGTTAACAATAATAATCGCAAAATAAATTTGAAGGATGTTTCTCTGATAAAGTCTCATTTGTCAAATAGAGGAAAAGGAGTTAAATTATGAAAAGTAAGAGCTATGTCCAAATTGACAAATAATCAAAAGATATAATCTATGCCCCAAAGACCATAAATTCATGCCAATTCTTTCACTTTCAGTGTGATCATTGAGCTTGAATCCCAGAAGAATTTTTTTTAAGTTAAAAGATCTATATGTACAAAAATATTTATAGTAATTCTTCTTAGGGCAAAAAAATATGGAAATTGAGTGGTGTTCATCAATTGGAGAATGACTGAATATATTATCATATGTGATTATGATAGAATATTGTTTTCTATGGGAAATGATGAGCAGGATGCTCTTAGAAAAAATACCTCTTAAATCCTCCTTACTAAAGTGATATATGCTGTATACACGTTCTGGGAAGATCAGCTATAAATGATTCTCAGCAGTACAATAATCCATGATTACTCTGGGGAAGAAAAATCTTATCCATACCCAGAGAAGGAACTGATTATGTCTGAATATAGATTGAAGTATTCTTTCTCTCTCTCTCTCTCTCTCTCTCTCTCTCTCTCTCT
>JAJPUD010019414.1:0-26271 GCA_023553655.1 Myrmecobius fasciatus | reverse complement strand
GAGGGGAAGGCAGGGAGGAAGGGGAAAAGGGAGGAGGAGCAAGGAGAGAGGGAGAAGGAGGAGGTGGAGTAACACGAGCTTTCTAGGAACTAAGACTGAATGATGATTTGATCTTGTTTCTCTTCCAGAGAAGGAAGGTGAGAAAAGGAAAGAGGATGGGAAAGAATAGTATGAAATTTTCAAGAGGAAATTATAGAGGAAGCCTTAATTCTAGTGCATTCCCTCTGTTGATTATTTCCAAATTATTCCTGATAAACCTTGTTTGTACATAGCCATTTTCATATAGGCTGCCCCTTTAGACCGAGTCCTTGAGAACAGTGACTGCTTTTTTAGTTTTCTTTGTTTCTTTAGAACTTAACACAAAGCCTGTCACAATAATAGGTGCTTTTAATAAATGTTTATTGACTTACTGTCTGAAGTGCTGAGAGGAGGAAGGAAAGTAAGTATGGTAGGTGCTTTCCTGAAAGGATGCTCCTTGAAGTACAATAAACAAGCAAGAGAACAGTTCCTCTGGACAGTAAGTACCTACAGGATATGCTCTCAGGCAGGAGGTTGATGAGGAAACTGTAGAAGACTTATTAAGCAAGAGAAGTAAGTAAAACATACTTGAGAATAGGAAGATGAGAAGAATTCTATGCAAAATACTTTCAGAGTCTCTTCATTCCATTTCTGTCTTTCCTTCATTCAGTCTCCCTCCCTGTTGCATGGCTAGTTCATTGCCCTTGGGAATATTCGGCACTCTTCATTATGATTTTGTACCTGTTCCTAATAATTAGTTATAAACTTGAAATATAGTTTAATTTTGCATTAGTCCAAAGACACCCTCAAAGAGAGTCTGTGCTCCCAAAAGAAAGAGTGCCAAGCTAATAAAAAGATACTGTAAGATTCTCTCAGGTAACAAAAGTGATAGTAGAGGAAAAGATGAGGCATATATAATTTTTTCTCTATTTTAGAAGGAGGTTAATGGAATTATTGCTGATAGTGTTTTAGTATCATCTAGGAGAAGTAATTCTATTGGGAGGATTGTTTTTTTAAAGATAAAAGAGGCTAAGCAGATATGAGTGAGGGAAAGGATAGAGAATATTAAATATATTGTCAAATGTAGTTGATGTTTTGCTGAACTACTTTTTATTTCCTATTTAATTTTTGTCATATGGGGTAGCTTGCTGCATAAAGAAAGCACGTATACCAAAGTGAAAATTATCTAAAACAAAAGTTATCGATAAAAATTGCATCAAAACAAAACAAAACAGGATTCTCATCTTACTCTGAAGAGATTTTAAATTTTCCATGTCTCTATGTATGTATTTGTATATGTGTATATGTGTAGTGCTATCAATCCATGTTTATACCACACTTCAGTTTATAAAAGGCAATTTGTTAAAGGGATGTGCTAAAGGGATGTGTTAAAAGGAAAGGTGCTAGAAGAAATATAAATAGGATAAGATAAATAGCATCAATGTAAATGTTCAATCTGAGGAGGATATTGGATTTAAAAAAAATAGCACTTAATATATATAAAATAATAAGTTTTAGTAAACCTTTATAATAAGGTAATTTTTAAATCATCTGAATCCTATTTAGGTATAGTTATATACTTGCCTTCAAGTCTAGTTTTTATTATAACACTCACATTTATTGACTTTTTTTCTCTTTATCTATTTTTGTGTATTGATTTTTTTAAATCAGCAAAACAGAAAAGACAAGCATAGCAAACTATCTACATTTTAAATAAAAATAATATTTCACAAATTCAAGGGGAAAAAAAGGTAAAGTAGCTCTGTTCTTCCTAATCAAGAGATTTCTACAAGAAGTAGACAAGGCTAGACCTTTTCCCACCTGTCTCCAAAGTCTCCCTCCTTCAATCATAGAGATACAACTGGAAAGAATTCAGCAGCCCTTCATTTTATTAGAGATGAATCATAGACTTTAGAAAATTAAAGTAATTACCCCAAACAGGTTAACAAATATTAAAAGTAGAATTTGAAAATAGGTCACTTGACTACAAAATAGTATTCTTTCCATCTTATCACAAGGTAAGATAATAAAATCTACAACTTTTATTCTAATAACAATTCTATTATTTTAAACATTTTACAGATGAGGAAACAGTTTCAGAAGATAAAGTTATATGCTCAGTGTTTGAAGGAGGATTCACACTCAGCCCTTCCAAAGTGAAAATTCTAGTCTCTATCTGCTAGATTATCTAACTCCATAGAGCTCCATAGCCTGATGCCTTGCACATTATTGTTTGTTGAATGAATAGATTTATAACTGATGATATGATCACTAAAGTGCAGCAACTATGGAAATCACTGCATATGAGAATAGTAAAGAATTACAACCCCACAATGTCAAATAGGATTTGATGCAGCAAATATTAACAACACCACCACAGACAACAAAATGTTAGAGAGAGGATGGATGAAAACATGAGCTGGAGCTCAGGGAATAGAGGAAGGTATCATTGGTTTGTTTCATTGAGTTTTGATGAAGTCACTAGTTAAAGCCAACAGGAAGATGAAAGAGGTATAAATGGCATGAACTTGAATGAAGGAAATTAAAGTAATGGTAAGTGATCTATGTTTTAAAATTGGTTATTGGGGAAAAGGAGTAAACTAACTCTAACTTTCCTTTTTAAATAGAAAAATGTTGGGAAAAGTGGGTTTTTTTGTTTGTTTTTACTTACAATTTCAGGTACAAGGGTATTTTCCTCTATTCACAGAGACCTTCAATACAAACTGTCATGTCTAAACCTCTCCTTTTACAGTTAAGGAAACTGTAGAACCAGAAAAACAAAATGATGTGCCCCACTTATTTAAGGCAATGAGGGGTCAATTTAGGTGAAATAAGGTGATAAAGATAATTTTGACGTTTAAAAAGACTTTCCCCTTTTTCACCAATATGAGAGCTCAGACATCAGACATAACTTGTGTAATGATGAAACAACCTGGAAACATTAAAATATAAATGTTTCTTAACTCCCCCCATTTTTATTCAATTAGTATCCATCAGGAGTTTCATGTTAGAGGCTGAGTTGAAGGTTAGAGACCACTTTCTTAGACATGTCATTTGTCTAACTTGGATATTGACAATTGCATATCAGAACTCACAAGAGTTTCCTAGGATGGCTCTTGGAAAAGAAGGGGGAATTAATGTCCCTTCTGTGCAGGACTTGGTTAGTCCTATGTGTGAATATAATTTCTGCGTTCTTTCAAACAATCAAAGTTAATAATTACACTACTTTTAGTAATAAAGAAAACTAGACTTTGTGGGAACTTCTATATACCTGCATAATTTCTTTATTGTTTCTTTGCTGGAATCTGACTCCACCTCCCTCCCCCACCCCTTTCTAAAAATGTATACTATAAAATGTTTACTTCATTTTCCCATTCTGAGAGTTGTTAAATCCCCTACTGGGAGAATAGTCAGTAAACTAGGTTGGGAATAGTACAAATAATGTGTTAGAGAAAAATTACAAATTTTCCAGTGATTTAATCTAACAAACACCTTGGTCAAACCCAAGGTGATTTGCTAAACTACCTTTGGGATTAGCACACAAATTTCAAATTCTCAGCTCTCCCTGAATTTTCTAATATTTATTAGTTTCTGACATCAAAGAGTTTTTTCTAAGATTTAAATTTTACTAAAAATCATTGCCTTATGCTACATGTATAGACTTGTGAGAGGAAATGTATGATATTCTTTGATTTAAAAGCAATATCAGCATAATCTAAACAACTACTGTTGTGTTTGATGATACTATTACAAGGGATTATTGTCATGCAGTGATGTGAAACAATTGAGAAAATTGTGGCTGTAACTCTGAATTTTGGAGACAAATTGCAGTGTGGAAGGAGGAGCTAAGGATTTAATTACTCCAAAGGTGATGGAACCAAGTAATCAGAATGAATGGGCTTTGCAGTGAAGTGTAGCATTCACAGTGCCCTCAATAAAGCACCAGAGAGCTTGATGATTGCCAATGATTGTATCTTAAGCTATTCAATGATTTCCAGCAGACATTAATCTTATAGGATGCCTGCAGTTTGCAACATGCAGATATATAAGAGCAGTGTAGGTTCTGGGCTTGTATGAAAACAGGTAAAATTTAATTAATAATTCAGAATTAAAAAGTAAGAGTGAAGTAAAAATTTAAGAATATTTTAGGACCTTCAGATTTAGAAAAAATATATAACTTGTGATATAACGATACTGGGCGTCAAGTCTAGGGACATTGGCTATGTCTTGTTTTTATGAGAACCTTGAGAACTTCTGGTCAGGGAGAATATAGGACATGAGAGGAGGAGGTCTCTGATGAAAAAGAACTAAGGAACAATTCAAGGAAATCTCCACTGAGCCAATTGAGGACATGAAGAGAACCGACCCCATCTGTCATTCATTGGTTATAAGTGACTGAAAATATAGTCCCTACTACTGAGGACTGAATTCTTAGTAAAAGAAAGGGTCATTTAGACTTTTGAGTCTAAAAGTCCTGAGTCAAATACTGTCCTAGATATTTATTAGTTCTGTGACTAATAATCACTTAACCTTGTTCAGCTTTGGTTTTCTCAGCTATAAAATGAGACTAATGACACATTCTTCATAGAATTGTTGCATTGATTAAAGGAAATCATCTATGTAAATAATATTGATGTACTTTAAGGTATAAGATAAATGTTAGCTATCATTATTATTAAAAGTATTAAGTATACAAAGGCAAATGTAAAACTATTCCTGTCTTCAAGGAGCTTACAATCTATTAGAGAAAGAAACTGGTAATAGAGGAAAGGGAATAAGCATTTATTAAGTAGCTACTAAGTGCCAGTTATCTCATTTAATCCTCACAACAATCCTATAAAGTAAGTATTGCTATTATCATTCAATAGCTAAGGAAACCAGGGAAGATAAAAACAAAGTGATTTACATAAGGTCACTCAGCTAGAAAATGTAGCAGACTGGATTTGAATTCAGGTCTTCCCAACTCCAGTGTTCTATCCCCTGAATCACCTAGTTATAGCTATATGTTCTATATCTTCCTTCCTTGCTTTCCTTTTCTTCCTTTACTTCCTTCCTTCCTCCTTTCCTTCCTTGCTCCTTTCCTTCTTTCTTCTTTCCTTCCTCCTTTTTTCCTTCTTTCTTTCCTTCTTTCCTTTCTCTTTTTCTTTGTTTGTTTCTTTGTCTTTTATCATAATATAATCAAGATAACTTTGTAGTATCATCAAACAAGGACATCTCTGTTCAGAGAATCACAGAATTACAGAATCAAATAATTTTAGAATTTTGGGTTATTTCAGTGACTATCTAATCCAACCTGTGCTCCAAAAGAATCTCTATTATAACATATTCATGTTACTGTGAGGATCAAAGGAGATATTTGTTAAAAAAAAAAGTTCCTCACACATAATAAAATCTTCATAAATGTTTATTCCCCCCCCCTCAGTTCTTTTAAGTAAAACTTTCTTTACAAGTATTGTGTCCAAAAGTAATCAGCTATTTAGAAATGTATTACATTTTTCTCACATTACAAATGCCTCGAGATCATTAAACCAATGACCCATTACTTCTCTGGGATACTTGGAAGATGGAGCAAGAAGAGGGGAGGTTTAAATGTAATAGACACTTAGCAGCTGTGTACAAAATCAAATTCCTACATTTAACTAAAAACAGAACAGGGCCAGAAATCAAGTTGCCATAATACTTAATATTGAGATTATACAAGCTGACAATGGCATTTTGTGTAGATTTTAATTTCCCAGAAATTGATTGATGATAATAATAACGGTGATAACAACAATAGCTAACAATTATATAGTACTTACTTTGTACCAGGAATTGTAATAAAAGTTTTACAAACATTAACTACTTTTATCCTCATAGCAATCCTGGGTGGTAGAAGCCATATTACAATTATTGTGATATGAATATGAACTAACGTTCATGTAAAGGTAACTTTTTTTGTTTTGTTTTACTTCACTTTTTCTTCACTCTTCCTTATATATCTCTTCTATAAGAAAAATGATCACAAACAGACTAGGCACAGTAATGTAACAAAGAGAATTCAAACTAATTTTTTTTTGAAACTAAAGGGAGTAGAATTTCCACAAGATGAATATATGATTAATAATAATTTAGATCTAATTAGAAAACTTAAAGCTATCTCTGGGTTTCAGTTGGAAAAATCATTTAATATTAGTCATGTTGCTTTCTGGCAACTGTTAACAGATTAATTATATTTGCACAAAGTAAACATTGAAGCAGAAAATTCTTAAAGCTGCCAGTTTTCCTAATGTGTAACCCATGCTTATTTTCTACAGGGACAATTAACTTAAAGAATAGTAAGAAATGAGTACCCATTATTTGGGGGACAGCCAAGCAAATTGTGGTACATAAATTTAATGGCATATTATTGCCTCAGAGGCAATGGTGACTTTAAAGAATTCAGACTTTGAAGGATTTGTATAAAGTGATAGAAGTGAGCAGAACCAGGAGAACAATGTATATTATGACTAAAACAATGTAATTGAAAATAATAATACTAAAAAACAGTGAAAGTCTAATTGTAAGATTCAATTTTGATCTCAGATAAAGTGCATTTTCTTTCTTCTGGGGCTTAAAACTGCCTGGTACATAGTAGGAACTTAATAAAGGTTTATTGATTGATTGATCCCTTTCAGAAGGAGGGAAAAATGACACCTGACCTCAGATATAATCATTGTGTTTGTTATTTTTGCTTTACTGTTCTGGGTTACAACTCCACATGGGGTTATATAAATGAATATTGGGATTATGGAAAATTTGGCAATATCAAAAGATATCAAATAGTCTGCCAAGATTTAATTTTTACATAAAAATAAACAAGCACATCCATTTCCTTAGCATATAAATTTGCTTTCTTCTTTAAAAATTGGTAAAATAATATGTATACCAAAGAATTATTTAAAAATAAATTTCTTTATGGTTTATTACATTAGAAATTTAATTTATGTAGTTATTGTATGTACCTATATACCCAGGGTCACATAAAAATTTCTCGGGCAAAAAGAGAGCGGGAGAGAGAAAGAGACGGAGAGAGAAATTGAGACAGACAGAGACAGACAGAGAGACAGAAACAGACAGACACAGACACAGACACAGAGAGACACAGAGAATGACCAGGAAGTGATGTGCAAAAAAAGAAAGCAAATAAAACATTTAAAATAAAAGTAGCAACTCAGAAATATATAGCATTTGTTCCACTATGTCATTCTCACCTAACCTTTGGACCTGTGACTTTCCTTTTGTTAAACAATGAACAAAAAATCAAGTTAAAAAGAAGTCAAATGCTGATATCATCCAAGCATTCTAGCATTTTATCCTTGTCAATTATACATATGGAATAGGCCTGCCTGACTCCATTAATATTTAGTCAGCTGTGTAAGTTCCCTACTTCCAGAATCAGAAAAATGATTTGAGAACACAGCTGCCATAGTAAGCAAAGGGCACATAAATAATTTGTATACCTTGTTATCTGGAAGATCACTTTGCAAGGTCTCCCTAGAAGCCATAGAATCATTGTAGAACATGCCTGGCTCTAATAATATTCTTTAAGTGTGGCCTCTTGTTGTGATTGAAGAGGAATGTTAGCGGTCAAGGGGGCAGAGTTAACATAGTGTTGCAGAGAGGATTTTAAACAAACACAAAAGAATAGAAAATTAAGTCTGAATAAGTGTTCTTCCAGTGTGGGGCCTGTTGAATACATATGCCACAGCTGAGTGAGCATGCATTAGAGCCATTTATGATGGATACTGCTCTGTGCCCTCGTTGGAGAGTATAATGATTGGTTAATTGGATGATAGCAGGGCAAGTAATCAGGGTTACCCATGATGACTGGTAGGATATTGGCTATAGACAGTACTTCATTATTAGAAGTCTTTTCCACTGCAAGAAAAATCAGAAATGGTCTGCTCTTGAAGAAAGAAAAGCAGTAGTGTCAGTTAAAAAACGGCCAGTGTCTTATAGATGAATCATCCTTCTTTCAGGATGAAATGAAATTTTTTTTATTTGTTTGTTTGCTTCCACATCCTTTTTAATAACATCGTGGGTTATAGCATCGTCATTCAAGCTCACTTTCCCCCATTAATACCATGTGGAAATTCATTTTTAAAAGTTGTCTTTAAATCATTGCCTGATTTAATAATTGTTATTCTCACTTTGTTTCTCTGATAAATTGTTTGTTTATCTATGATGACCAAAAAAGTGTAGATAAAAGTTAAACAACCCCATGCCACCTTTTGAATACTTGGAGATATATGGATTTTTGTATTAAGTTTCAGTTCATTTGTTAGGCACTATGATGACAAAGTGACCGTGTCTTTCAATAAATTTTTGAAAAATATTGTTTCAAGGCCACTGTGAAAACAGATTTATGTTCCACCATCATAAATTGTCCCTTATCTAAATTTTGTCTCTTCCTAGCCACCCCCATTTAACCTTCATCTTCTTGTATCAAAAGGATAAACTATGTTTATAGTGTTGGTTTTTTGAGTCCAAATTTTTTACCTAACTACTTCTTCTTAAAGGTAGTTCTTTTCTTTTCCTTTCCAGTGAGGAAAATTAGTTCTGCTTAATCTTCCCACATACCATATGTCCATTCCCTGAAAGCTTTTTTTTTCTCTCTGCTATTTTGCTTATCCCAAAAAACCAAAGGAAAAATGAAAAGAAGAGAGATAGATTCAAGTTACTATTTTAAAAAAAATAAAAACAAAAACAAGCACATTGCTTACTTGGGTGAATAAATTGGAGGAAGACTTTCCTTTAGTTGCAAAAGAGTACTTGCTATATTGCCAGTGGTCACAGAATTTAAAACTGGAAGGGACCTTTGAAATCCCTGGGCCAGTATAACTGAACCAGCAAAATGCTAACTGCATCAGCTATATCTGTCACATTTGAGTTTTATTAAGCCTCTTGCTTGAGCCAAAGTAGGAGTTTTCATTCTTGATTAATCAAAAATTGTTAACAAGAAATGGTGTGTTTTTTTTTAATTTTTAATTTTTTCCTATCTTTTGTTATGTCACATTAATTTCTGAATTTGTGTCACTCCTTTTCCCCTCCACAGTCAGAAATCCCTCACTAAAGGGATTTAAAAATGAAAAAAGTAGTTTAAAAATAAGAGCTAAATCCATCAACAACTTTTGTCAGTATATGTGATGTTGCAGATCTCTGTCTTTCCCATTGTAAGGAAGGAACAAAAGGAAGGGAGTGAATTACATGGTATTTATTAATTGTTCTCTCTTCCATCCTCACTTACATTTACATTGTTTTATTTGCTCTATGTAGTATGTTTCTAGGTGTACTTAATTCACTATGCTGTCCTTTCAACTATTTTGTGTATTTTTGCATTTATTTACTTAACATTTTTGCTGCATATATTTGTATATGTTGTCTTCCCTATTATTCTGCTAGTAAAGATTTTTTCATTCTTTGTATTTTTGACCCCCAGGGACTTATTACACTTTTTACAGGAGCTTAATAAGTACTTGTTAATTAACTGATTGATAGAAGGATAGTTAGAATCTGTTACTTGGTCTTATAGTCGCTTAGTAAAACTCATAAAGAAATTACAACAAAGGGAGTTCAGTGCACTTGTGTCATGACATTTAACTCATTACATTCATAGAATTTTTGGATCTTGAGGGATTCATCTAGCACAGGCCCTTAAGAATTCATTTTATCGTTAATATTTTAATAGTGTTTCATTTTCCCAATACATGCAAAGATAGTTTTCAACATTCATTTTTGTAAAACTTTGTGTCCAAATTTTTCTCCCTTTCACCCTTCCCTTCCCCCCTCCCAAAATAAGCAAGCAATCTTATAGAGGTTAAATATCTGCAACTCTTTTAAGTATATTTCTATATTTGTCACATTGTACAAGAAAAATCAGATCAAAAGAGAAAAAAATAACATGTGAGAGACAAAACAAGAAACAGTCCTCATAGTTCTCTCTCTCTGGATGAGAATGTTATTTTCTATCCCAAGTCTATAGGAGTTGCCTTGAACATAATCTGGTTGTTACTATATAAAATGTTCTCTTGGTTCTAGTGGTTGATCTTTATTTTATTTTTATGATATTTAAGCAAACTTCATTATTAAGTTCATTAGCATAGTTTTTTTAGTAAATTTATTTATTTTTAATACCCATTGCTGTAAGAATCATGTTGGGAGAGGAAAATCATAGTTAAAAGGAAAAAATATATAGGAGAGATAAAAAAAAGAAAAAAAGAAGTGAACATACCATGTGTTGATTTATATTCAGTCCTCATAGTTCTTTTTCTACATGCAAATGGCATTTTTGGTACAAAGTCTATTGCAATGGATTTGGATCACTGAACAATGAGAAGAACCATATCTTTAATAGTTGATCATGACACATATTTGTTGTTATTGTGTACACTGGTTCTGTTTTTTTCACTCAGCATCAGTTTATGTAAATCTTTGTAGGCCTTTTAAAAATCTGCTTGTTCAGATTAGGAGGGAAGTAATAAATTGGGAAATCATCTTTACATTCAAGGGTTCTGATAAAGGTTTCATCTCAAAAATATATAGAGAATTGTCTCATATTTATAAAAATTCAAGCCATTCTCCAATCAATAAATGGTCAAAGGATATGAACAGACAATTTTCAGAGGATGAAATTAAAACTATTTATAGTCATATGAAAAGGTGCTCCAAATCACTGTTGATCAGAGAAATGCAAATCAAGACAACCCTGAGGTACCACTTCACACCTGTCAGATTGGCTAAAATGACAGGAAAAGTTAATGATGAATGTTGGAGGGGTTGTGGGAGGGCTGGGACACTGATGCATTGTTGGTGGAGCTGTGAACGGATACAGCCATTCTGGAGAACAATTTGGAGCTATGCTCAAAAAGTTATCAAACTGTGCATACCCTTTGACCCAGCAGCATTTCTATTGGGCTTATATCCCAAAGAAATCATAAAGGAAGGAAAAGGCCCCACATGTGCAAGAATGTTTGTGGCAGCCCTTTTTGTAGTGGCTAGAAACTGGAAATTGAATAGATGCCCTTCAATTGCAGAATGGCTGAATAAATTATGGTATATGAACATTATGGAATATTATTGTTCTGTAAGAAATGAACAGCAAGATGATTTCAGAGAGGCCTGGGGAGACTTACATGAACTGATGCTGAGTGAAATGAGCAGAACCAGGAGATCATTATACACCGCAACAACAGTACTATATGACAATTAATTCTGATGGACATGGCTCTCTTCAACAATGCTATGTCTCAAACCACCTGCAATTGTTCACTGAAGAAAGCCATATACACCAAGAGAGAGGGATGCGAAATGTGGACCACAACATAACATTCTCATACTCCTTGATTGATGTTTGCTTACATTGTGTTTCCTTTATCTGATATATCGTTTGTGTAGATAAGATTTTTCTTGCACACCAATGATAAGTTTGGAAATATGTATACATATATTCGATTTGCCAATATTTTAACATAATTAACATGTAGGGGATATCCTGCCATCTAGGAAAGGGGTGGGGAAGTTGGGGGGAAAAATTTGTAACGGAAAGCTATGTAAGGGTTATTGTTGAAGAATTACCCACACATATGTTATGCAAATAAAATAAAATTTAAAAAAAAATCTGCTTGTTCATCAATTTTATAGAAGAATAATATTCCATTACTTTCATAAACCACAATTTGATCAGTCATTCCTCAATTGATAAGCATCTACTCATTTTTCAATTATTTTGCTACCACGAAAAGAGCTACTACAAACATTTTTACACATGTAGATCTTTTCCTCTCCTTTCTGATTTGCTGGAATACAGTCCTAGTAATGGCACTGCTGGGTCAAAGGGTATGCAGAATTTAAAGTTCTTTGGGCATAATTCCAAATTGCTGTCCAGAATGCTTGGATCAGTTCACAAATCCACCAACAATGCATTTGTATCCCAGTTTTCCCACATTCCCTCCAAAATTTATCATTATCTTTTCCTGTCATCTTAGCCAATCTGAGAGGTATGAAGTTGTACCTCTGAGTTTCTTAATTTGTATTTCTCTAATCAATAGTGATTTTGAGTATTTTTTCATATAAGTATATATAGCTTTAATTTCATCATTTGCAAATTGTCTATTCCCATTCTTTGACCATTTATCAGTTGGGGAATGACATATTCTTATAAATTTGACATAGTTCCTTATATATTTTAGAAATGAGAGCATTATCAGGAACACTAGCTGTAAAGATTTTTTTCACCTTTGTATTTCTCTTTAATCATTTCTGTTGGTTTTGTTTTTAATTTAATGTAATCAAAGTTGTCCATTTTGCCTTTCATAATATTTTCTAATTCTTCTTTGGTCATAAATTCCTCCCTTCTCCAAAGAACTAATAAGTAAAGATTGTCATCTTTATTATATTTGCTTGATCTACCCATGAACAATTGATATTTTTCCAATTGTTTAGATCTGACTTTATTTGTGTGAGAAATACTTTGTAATTATGTTCATGTAATTTTTTTTGGTTTTTTCTTATGCAGTAGATTCTCAAGTATGTTATTTTGTCTGCAGTGATTTTAAATAGTATTTCTCTTTTTATCTCTTACAAAGCTGATGGGTTTTGTAAGTAATATATATAAATGCTGATGATTTGTACAAGCTTATTTTATATCTTGCAATATTGTTTTTCTGCATTTGACTTTGAGGTTTTTAATGCACCAATAGATGGTCAATTTTAGTACATATGCTATGTACTGCCAAGAAAAAAAAAAGATGTATTCCTTTTGTCCTTATTCAGTTTTCTCCAGAAGTCTATGATATTTAGATTTTCTAGGATCCTATTATCCTCCCTAGTTTCTTTCTTGTTTATTTTATGGATAGATTTTTTCTGATTCTGAGAGGGGAAATTGAGGTTCCCCACTAGTATAGGCATGCTGTCTCTTTCTTCCTGTAACTGGCTTAAAATCTTCTCTGGGAATTTGGCTGCTCTACCATTTGGTGTATACTAAATATGTCATTACTGCTTCATTGTTTATGGTTCCCTTTATCAAGATGTACTTTATTTACGTATCTCTTTTAATAAGACCCGATTTTACTTTTGTTTTATCTGAGATCAAAATTGCTATCCCAGCCTGTTTTTGTTTGTTAGTTTTTACTTCAGCTGAAGTATAATAAATTCTGTTCCAGCCTTTTACCTTTACTCTGTATGTATCTTTCTGTGTCAAATGTTTTTCTTGTAAACAACATATTATAGGATCCTGTTCTTCAGTTCACTCTGCTAATTGCTTCCTTTTTTTATGGGAGAGTTCATCCCATTCACATTAAGTTATGATTACCAACTGTGTATTTCTCTCCATCCTATTTTCTTTCCTGTATATGCTTTTGTTCTCTCTTTTCACCCTTTCCTTAATAGTGTGATTTTTTTTACCCACCCACCACTACCTTATCTCCTAACTCATTCTCCCTTCTGTTAGTAGTATTTCTTGTACCTACTCACACACCAACTTTTCTCATATCACCCCTCCCCTCTTCTCTTAGTAGTGCTATTTTTAACTCACTTCACCCACTATATTATCGTCTATCTGTCCTTCCCCCCCTCCTACCTTTGCCCCTAGTGTTTTGCCCTCCCTCCTATTCTGTTCCTTTCTTTTCTTTCTTCTTTCTCCTCCTACTTCTTTATAGAGTTAAATAAATTTCTACACCCAACTGAATAATTAAGTTATTCTCTCTTAGAGCCAAAACTAATGAGCCCAAGCTTCAGCAATGCTCACACCTCTCCCTTCTTTCCCTAGATTGTAATAGGTCTTTTGCCTCTTTTCCAATGCAGTAATTGTTCCATTGTACTTCCCCTTTCCTCTTTTTCCAGTACAGAGCTTTTTCTAGTCCTTAATTTCTTTTTCTTTTTCTTTCTTTTTCTTTTTGCCCTTTTTTTCTTTTTCTTTCTTTCTTTCTTTCTTTTTTTTTGCTGAGGCAATTAGGGTTAAATAATTTGCCCAGGGTCACACAGCTAGGAAGTATTAAGTGCTTGAGATCAGATTTGAACTCAGATTCTCCTGACTTCAGGGCTGGTGCTCTATCCACTGACCCATCTAGCTGCCCCCTTGATGTCTTTTTCTTTGTTGTTATCACTTCAGAGTGCATTCATATCCACCCCCTCAATCCACTTGATGCCAGGGACAAATGCAGTTCTCAAGAGTTATAAATATCATTTTCCTAATTAAGGATGTAAATATTTTAACCTTCAAATAATATACTTTTTCCCCTTGTTTACCTTTCTATGTTTCTTTTGAGTCCTCTGTTTGTAGATTAAATTTTCTGTTTAGTTCTGTTTTTTTTTCCAACAGAAATGATTGAAAGTCCTTACTTCATTGAAGATCCATCGCCTCCCCTGAAGGATGATACTGAGACTTCCTGGGTAGTTAATTCTTAATTGTAGTCCCAAGTTCTTTGCCTTCCAGATTATGGTATTCCAGGCCCTTTAATTTTTATTTTAGAAGCTGCCAGATCCTGGGTAATCCTGACTGTTGCTTCTTGATATTTAAATTGTTTTTGTCTTGGAGCTTCAATATTTTTTCCTTGAGTTTATAGTTCTTCAGTTTCATCACAAGGTTCCTTGGGGTTTTGTTTGTGCAATCTCTTTCCAAAGGTGTTCTATGGATTCTTTCAATGAGTAGTTCCCTCTGTATTTCTAGAATATTGGAGCAGTTTTCCTTAATTACCTCTTGCTTTTTTTTTTTTTTTTTTTGGTTACCACCTTCAGGTATACCAATAATTTTTAAATTGTCCCTTCTGAATCTATTTTCCAGGACAGCTCTTTTTCCAATAAGGTATTTCATATTTTTTTTCCTTTTTTATTCTTTTAATTCATTTGATTCTTGTTGTCTCACAGAATCATTAGCTTCCATTTGTCTTATTCTCATTTTTAATGTGTGATTTTCTTCAATTAGCTTTTGTAACTATTTTTTTTCATTTGGTTAATTCTACTTTTTAAAGAGTTGTTTTCTTCAGACAATTTTTTTTCCTTCCTTTTCCAAGCTGTTGACTCTCTCATGCATATCAATTCATATCATTCTTTGATATTTCTTCTGTGGTCATTTTGTTCTCTGAGTTTGTGTTTTGATCTGCTCTTTAACCATAGTAGCTTTCTCTGATCAAGGTTTTTTTTTTTTTTTCTGTTTCTTGATCATCTTTTTTTTTTTTCCTTTGCTTTTAGTATTTCCTCTTTTTTTACTTTTATGGTTGAGCTCTGCTTCTGCGGTAAAGGGGGCACTATCTCAAGCTGCACAGGAAGCTTGAGACTTGACTTTGAGCACAGGGGCCCCTTGTGTTTGCAGAGGATAGCTTTGCTTGCTCTTTTCAGGAAACAGCATGGTTTCCCAGAGTTAGCCTTCTCAGGTGGGCCTGGAAACTGCCCCAATGATTTGCTCTTATGCTGAGCCAGGATTGAGGTGTTTAGTTGCTGATTTCTTGTGATTAAGACCCTCTCACTGGCTTTCCCAGAGTAAGTTTGAGCTGGGCTGATTACCCCAGTGAGACTGACCTTTCTTGAAGTTTTTCCAGTCTATTTTGAGCTGGAAAGTGGTTTCATTCCATCAGACTCAGTTTAGAGGCTTGGTTCCATGTGGTTTTTCAAGAGCCTGGGAGAGCCTGAGCAGGTTCCTGGATTTACTCTGCCATCTTGCCTCTCCTAGTGGTTAATCTTTAATCATCATTTTAACAACTTGTATTACTGTGATAGTGTTTAGAGGAATAGCTGCCATATTAGATCACAGATTTAAAGGAGAAATTAAAAAATAAAAAACAAACAAAAAACCCACCTTGAAGATTGATGTTAAATTTAATTAAAACATTTACAATCTATTCAATGGATTCCTGATCTCACTTCTAATACTTCAGATTTCAATCTATGAGTACCTTCTCATTCATCTTATGAGATACTTTCCCCTCTTTTCCTATAACCCTTCCATTATACAGTTATTTGCTCAGTACTGTAATTAGGATTTCTGGTCCTAGGAGAGAAATCAGTTGAGTGCTGGATGGAGGTCCTTCTATGAACCAAAACTCATGGGAGCCGAAGAAGCTGTAGAAATGGAAGTGTTAAGTAGTTAAGGAGCTGATGTTTGAAAGTGAAAAGAAAATAAGCCAGGTATTTAACTTGTAAGGGAGGTATGAGAATGATCTAGAGGCAAATAGATGACAAGAACAACAATCTGGTCTTAATGGGATTAATATTAAAGCTGAAGAATAATTACAGAGTGATGGTAGAAATTTTTCAGTGGTTTTTCAGTTGTGTCTAACTCTTTATGATCCCATTTGGGATTTTCTTGGAAAAGATAGTGGAGGCCTTTAATATTTCCTTCTCTAGATCATTTTACATATGAGGAAACTTAGGCAAACAGCATTAAGTGACTTGTCTAGTAGCACATAGCTACTAAGCATCTAAGGCCACGTTTGAACTGAGGAAGAGAAGTGTTCCAGGTATATCAATCTAGATACTGTGCCACTTAGATGCCCAATGATAGGAAGGAGTAAGTTAACTATGGGAAGAACACCAATCAGTCTTTGGGATTTGAAAGTTAGGATTACTATGAGTATCAAACCATAGAAGAAATGTGAGATAATGAGTTCTCGGATAAGAAGAAATCTGTTAACCATCCGGAAGAAAGTTCTAGAGGAGACAGTACAAATGGAAGGCAGCAGAGAAGAAGGACATGGAATAACATGAGTTGAGAAGGCTAATAATAAGACTATGGGAAAAAATAGCAAAGAAAACCTCTTTCAACCAGACAGCAGGTGATGAAAGAAGATGACCTAAACCACAGGGGTGAAGAGAAGTGGTTGCAAGCAATTTTCTAGTCATGATGTAAATTCTCTCTGAAACTGCAGTTAGACACAGTAGTGATTCCAGATTCTCAAAGGCTAGTGAATATGCATGCTCTGATAGAGCAATTCTACCTTGCTAGAAGAGTTTCATATGTGTTCTCAAAAATGGACTGTATCTAGCATACAGATGATCATAACAAACATGTAAATTTCACGAATCAAAGAAATTTCTCAAAAAAGTCCTGGATGCTCCTTTATTGCTTCTTCAAAGACAGTGGCAGAATAGAACAAAGGTG
Organism: Myrmecobius fasciatus; assembly: GCA_023553655.1. Taxonomy (NCBI): domain Eukaryota; kingdom Metazoa; phylum Chordata; class Mammalia; order Dasyuromorphia; family Myrmecobiidae; genus Myrmecobius; species Myrmecobius fasciatus. The sequence goes on along the minus strand of JAJPUD010019414.1, from coordinate 9,140 downwards.
ATCAAATGATACAAAGAGTTACATAGTTTTTTTTCTAACATATTAACATTATTTTAGTTCTTGCTACTTTAAATTTAAGATTCCTATCCAATGGCCTTCAAATTCACATGTTACTAGAAGAAATAAATAATTTCAGTTATGACATTCTTATAAATAAAATCAAAAGAAAATAGGATGTTGCAACTAAAAGGTATGGTGATATATAGTTTATCCATGGAACGACAAATAAAAGGAATTGGTGGAGTTAGTTTTATATGGTGTCAAGATTAAACAAGAAATTTGATTTTATGAATCACTGATTCATTGTGTATTTCAGTACTTTGATCACCATAATCAATTTTAGGTTATACAACAACATCAGTGGCAAAGGATGACTCTGTATATTCCCTAGTAAGATGTGATAAATTAAATCAAAATACATTGGGATATTTGATGATATCAATGTAGAAGTAGGCATAGAGAAGGATGGTCAAAAAGGCATTAAAAACATGGTTTATGACTAAGAAACAAAAGAGGCCGAAAGTATGTAGGTTAAAGAAGAGTCTAACGCCTATCATGAATATTTTCTTTGAGAAAATATTGGAAGTTTCTATACATGGGGAACTGAAATAACATTTCTCCAAATTAAATTGATTTTATTCTAATTGACAAATGACTTGTTATGTCATTTCTGATGTGAAAATACCAAATTGTAAGAGAAAAAATCAAAATTAACACAAAACTACAAGAAAACTTGATTATAAAGAAATTACATGACATATAACTAAAACAACTCCAACTTGACCCTTTCATATCAGGTATTGATGCTGGCAAAAAATGCAAAAGAAAAAAAAAAAACACCAACAGTAATTATAAAAATGTTTCTTCTAAATTTGATCAAGGGCATAATGATATGACCCAAAGCAAGTTTGGGGTTATTAAGTATCAAGATATATGTCAATGCCAAAGTTGTGTTAGAGAAGAGGAAACAGGTTATTATTTTAATTTCTTGTAAATTTTGCCTCAGAGAGATGAATTTTGGAAAGACTGCCACCTGGGTTATTTTATTTTGTTTCAGGTGGTAAAACAATTAGCAAATTATAAGTATTACAAAGAGAGAATTATGTTTCTTATAAGAAAAAAAAATGTCTAGAACTTCCTAATAAAAATTGTCCAGCAATGAAATGCCCTGACTCTGGGAATAGAGAGGTTTTTCCCATTAGAGAAATTCAAGGTAATGTTAGATGGTTACTTAATAGAAATCCATAGAAATTATTCAAGGTAAGGAGTTCCCATCAAAAACAGATTCTGCTATTGTCTGGTCTAGTAGACTCTACCATTTCTAGTTGATTCTTGAACTACTTCACTATCCTTCTGTAATTTTTTTCCAAGATATAGTCACCAGTAGATTAATTGAGTAAACCACCTCGCTGATTTCATGTTCTTCTCTTGTTTATACAAACAAAAGATATACATCTTTTTTTTGTTGACCTTTAGCTTGCTTTCTTTAAAATGGATTTTGAGGAAACTCAAAGCAATGTCAACTAAAAATTGAAACTGTTAGAGGGCTTTATTGTCTGTATCTGGAATTCTTAAGCTTTTTGGTACCATAAACCTCATTTACCTTCTGAGAAATAGAAGTATAAGAAATGGAACCAATATTAGATTTTATATTCTTGAATTCAAAGATCCCAGTAGACAGGAACTGGAACCATGAAATTAAAAATGTTTGTTTATGGGAGGAAAGCTATGCCAAATCTGGGTGAAATACTAAAAAGCAGAGATGTTAGTCCTTCTTTGAACTAATATAATTATTGTTCTATATGATAGCCTTTCAAATATTTTAAGATATCTATCATAGTCTCTCCCCAAGTCTTGCTTGTTATAAGATAAACTTTCAGTCTTCTTCAACTGATTCTCATCTGGAATGATTTCAAGTCTCATTAAACTAGCTTATCTTTCCTTGGGACGCCTTATGGCCTCTCAATGCTCTTCCTAAAAATTGTTGACCAGAGTGGAATTCAAAATGTCAGCTATAGTTTAAACAGGATAGAGCTGAGAAAGACTATACTGTGTGTTCTTTTGTTTTTCAATTAATGTAATATGAGATGGTATAGTATTTTCTTTTAGAGTTGGCATATTACACTTTTGACATATTAAGTTTATAATAGCCCACTGAGTCCCTTCTATGTGAACTGTTCTTTAATATGACATCCAGTCTTGCATCTGAGAACTTGATTTCTTGAATGTAATATAGAACATTAGTTATCTTTACTAAGGATGATAATCCACCTCCCATCACAAAATCATGAAAACAAGAAGAGAAAATGAATCTGCAGAAAGCTTATCAAAATATATAATTAAAAGTAAGAATTTTTACATAGCATTTTAAAGTTTGTAAAACCCTTTACATATGTTATCTCATTTGAGCTTTGCAACAACTTCAAAAGCTAGATAATCTCATTAGTTCCATTTTACAAATGAGAAAAACAAAATTGAGATAGCCTAAGAGACTTGTCCAGGGTTTTGAAGAATTACATGTTTGAGGCAAGATTAGAAGTCAGCTTCCCTGACTACAAAACCAAAACTCTATCCACTACACGACCCACCTGTCTCAAAGAAACCAAAATGTCTCTCAAACACTTACAGTTAAAACCAGGAGTATACTCAATGCCATGTTTGAAGTCTAATACCTGAGTATTCAATTTGTTATGTAATAAATCTGAAATATGTTATTTATCTTTGTTATTTTTTGCATATAGTCAGTAGTCCTCATTAAACCCAATGTTATTCAGAGTTTGAGACATAGCAGTTTGGGAGCAAGACTGAAGTATGCTTCCTGTAGCTAGGCAGTCCTGCATGAAAACCCCAAGGAATCAGAATGCCTGGCACTTGCAGCTGAGTGGGGTTTGTACTTGGAACTTTGAAACTTTATTCAATAGGAACTGAGCTAAACTGTGAACTTAATCACTTTCCTTTCCCAGATTAGTTTGTATGGGGAGAAAGATTAAGATTTGGGGGAGTAAATTTGTATTGTATGTGATTATATATTTTTTAAAATAAACAGTCTTTTGAAAAAGCAAGTACAACTATTAATAGTTAAATGGAACTGGAGTGCAGATAAACATGCACTAAAACCAAGGGAACACCATTTGTGGGGACTGAAGTCGATTGGAGAAACCCCAAACCCCTTAAGAGTACCAGAGAATACTGGAAGAGGGGTGAGAAATGTGACACATCTAGTGGTGAACATAGTGTTACATTTGTTATATATCCCAACTAGTTCAATTTGTCAACTGTGTGTTCTCAGACAAATGATATCTCCAGCCTCTATAAGTGTATACAGACTATATACAAAATGAAATTTAAATAATTGGGGATGGGAAATTCCTAAAAGATGGGGAATGAAAAGAGAAAAGGAATATTTTCATGTAAAAAGAAGAATTTCAGCAGAATCTGGATGGAAATCAAGAATTCTAAAAAGCAGAATTCTAAGGGAGAGACTATTATGGCCACTCGGGGAAGTTAGTGCAAAATTAATGTGATAGGAGATATAAGTAAGATGTAAGTAAGTATGCCTATTTTATATAAGAAGTATTCCATTATAACTGGATCATTGAGTATATGGAAGGTCAAATATGTAAGAAGATTATAAATGTACCAATTTAGATCTATTCAAAAGTACAATTGGCAGCCTTATTCAGGATTGAATTTTCCATTCTGCTAGTTCTTCAAGTAGGGACTAGATGAGGGATGTTGAGGCAGAATCTCTTTTTCCAATTCTGTGATTCAATGATTTCTTATTCTTTCTGTAAAATAAAGTTTAGGTAAGAGTAATGACAGACATTATGTAGGGTCTAAGATAAATAGTGATAGAATTTTGTCATGTTTATAAAGGTTAGTTATTAGTTATTTATCAGCTTGGATAATAAAATTATGGAAAAGTCATAAAACTACTCCTCTTTTCACCCAAAGGTCCTTCGATTGTCTTCACCAATAAGAAAAAATGGGACTCAGTTCTTACATCCTGTAATTTACTCTTGTGGATATAACTACTCCATGTCTTTATTCTACCATAACAATAGATCCTTTTGGCAATGTGATGAAGCTTAAAAAATAATGTTTTCAAATGCATAAAAAACTATGCTTACAAAAGAAACCAATTATAAAGTAATATAGTTATCGATGTATTAGCATTATTATTTTTAATTTCATAAAACTCAAGAACTCCTATCCAAGAATCTTGATGTCCTCCCAAATCTTTGCCTCTGGTAATTGAATGGAAGATACAATTTGTAATGCATGGCCCAGAAGCAAAAAAAAAAAATGACAGCTATAAACAGGGTGTACTAGATGTAGTTCGCTGGCTTATGAGCCAAATTATTAAAATTTTAATGTGATAATTTATACCTGGGAAATCAGCTACAAATAAGACCTTAACTTATTGTTTTATTAAATGTCTAGACTTAAGACAGTAAAGAAGAAAATGATAATAATGAAGATTAAACTTAAAATGTATATAGTTTATTACCCCCCTTCCCCAAGAGCTGATTGTTAAATATTTACTAAAGAACTCTTAGTTGTAACTATAGTGCACTGATTCTATTATCATGGTTAAGTCTACAAGAAATCATTATCCTTATAGCCTGAATGTTTTTCTGATTTATAGGCCTTATTGTAGTGAAGCATTTCCCTATCCTCAGAGAAACCTGACATTTCACTACATTTGTAACCTTGCAAGGAAGTTCTCCGTGGGAAGAAAAGATGCTGACCACAAAAAACAGATTTTTTTTAACCTCTCTTGGTGGCAACTAGGATTTATCTTTGTGATTTTTTTTCTTCCACAATCCATTCAAATTCTTGCTTTAAATGCTTGGGAGCTCTTCATTTGATTTGCATATCAAATCAGATTTGCTGGCAAACCTGGTGATTATCTCAGAATGCCTCAGTGAGGAAAAGGACCTTAGAGACCAAGCAAATGGGGGTACATATCAAAGGCCAATAAACAAATGCTATTAGAATATTGCCTGCTGTTTAGTAAAGAATCCTCATTTTCTTGGGTGGGGATATTTCCTCCCTATAATACCATTTGCTGCATCCACCATCACTCTAACCTTGTGGCCCCATATGCATTACATGAAGACTATGTTAATTTCCTTATATTTGCTTTTCCTTGCCTATACTCTTTCTTTAGATTGCACACCTCCCAGTTGCACAATCTAAAGTGATACAGTTGCACTATCAGAGGAGGTTTAATAAACAGCAAGCCTATTGAATTTAATTAATTCCTGTGCATAGTAAGCTCTTTGCTGCCATCATACCCTCCCCCTTTCAAGAACATATTATAGAACTGAAGAATGAGTAGCATGCACACTATTTTTAATAAGGCCCTTGGTGAGTAATTTGAAAATAATAAACTTTGCATATATAAAGGTGATTGTAATTAAAACTAAAGCCAAGAGAGAGCCTCACTTGTTTCCCATTTGCAGAACCTTAAGAATGTTCTTGTGTCAGTTTTAATTCATTTGGTTTCATTGAATTTGGCTTTCCAATTTGGTTTTCTAAAACCTGCGAGGCAGGAGCCTGTGTGAATTGGCTATAATGACCAATGCCTCGGAAGGGATTTTGATCTATTTTAATATGCTTCTTCCTGTTTCATTCCAAACCTCAGTGGGATCAGGGACCCATCCTAATTGTAGGATAAAATGATGCAGCTCTTTCTCTACAGCTGGGATTAATGTGAGCCAGATACTCTGAAGTGTTTCCAGCCCCCTGATGACATGTTACTGTGAGCCTGTGATGTAGTGACAGGTGGAAAAATTTGGCTCCTAATATTTCAGAGAGGTGCTCATGATAAAGAAAAGATGCTTCCAAGCAAATGTGTTCGAGTCTTTAGGGATGCTACCTTTGTTTTGTGAATGCCAGGGGGAGACAGGAGATTGGGGCTCAAATGGTCCCCAAAGTGACTTAAGCATGCATCCTCTATACCCAGATCCTTAGTATATTGCAAATAAAATATGATGGTACATCATCATCAACGGAGCACCAACTAAGTGCAGCTCATTGAGGTTGTAGTTAACATTTTTTGGGGTAGAGCAGAAGGAGGAAGAACAAAATAATAATTTCATTTAGCTGAATGAAATCAATAGTACCTGTAGGGCATCTTTAATAATTTTGGAAAGATGAGGGGGCACTGAAATGCTATGTTTTTATCCTAGACTCAAAGCCAATATGTGTCAGAGGTAGAATCTGAATCTAGGGCTCCCTACTCTGAAGCAGACATTCTATCTATTATGGCCTATTTCCTTTCACAGAAATTTTTTTGTGTGTGTAAGCTCTAGTATTGTAATTAAAAATACAAGACAAATCACAAGACATTTCTATGGCATCTTAAGATCTCTAAAATTATCTCCATTACTGACAAGGGAGCCACACATTTGGACTCCTCCATTAGAACATATGTTCCTTAAGGATTTGAATCTGTCAACATGGAGTCACAACTTCACAACACTTATGTGAAAACTAGGTTTATTACAAGAGAAATGAACATGCGTGTGGAACCTAGAGAATTCACAATCCATACAAAAATTTGCATATTTAAAGAACAAAGGAAGCAGAAAACACAAATTTCCACCAAAAGGGGTATGGCATAAGGGGGGGGAAATTACAGTAAAGTTGGGGAAAGTTCAGAACCATCCCCAAAGGGAGAAACAAAGTGACAGTAAAAGCCCCATTTTTTCCCTTAGGAATTGTTAGACTGTGAAGATAGGATAGTCTACCTGCCTACAAAGTGTCCCAGCTGCACAAGCAATTTCCCCAATTAATTCAAACTGACTGGTAATTGTCTTGATTCCCAGGGTCACATAGAGAGTCCAGTTTGGGATGCAACAACAAATTATATCAGAAGGATATGGGTTAGAGGGTTTGGGGAAAATTCATCCTTGATACATTCAAGGCTTCGTGAATACTCTTGATTCAGTGTTTCTGGAAAATACAGTAACTTAAAAGGACAAGTTCAAGGACTTAACATTCTTCAACAAACCTAAGTCTTCTAATAAAGCTAATACTTTATCCACTGAGGGACAATGATAAACATTTGAGGGTATCTGTACAGAGAGAATTTACATTTCTATCTCCATATCCCCAAGTTCTAGTTTCATAGCTTTATAGTATATGCCTAATAGATTTTTGGGGGGGAAGGAGATTATATTCCATGTTTCACTGTATACTAAATGAAGAAGTAGAAAACAATATGACTACCCGAAACAAAATCCAGAACAGCTGGACTCGCTGTTGATGTTTGGTTTTGTCCTTCACTTTTGAAGACAACAAATGGTATCACAGGATAAAGTCTTGACTTGCAGGTAAATGGGATTTAAGAGAGACTGAGTTGCCCAGAGCCATCGGTTTCATTCTCTCTTCCAGAATCAGCACAGTCCAGTGGTAAGACAGAAGTCAGGATGACTAGCCATGACCCAGGATGTAGTGGATGACCTTGGCATCCTTGATGCCCGACCAAGCTCTAAGCACTTCACAATACCTGCTTCAGCTATATGCATGGCGATTGAAACACATTATTCTCATCCAACCATTCTATCTGAGGAAGCCTTCACATATTTGGGGTAGACCAGCCCACATTCACTAATGGGTTTGAAGTTCCACCTGGTCTAGCCCATCTCCCAAGATGGTTTACTAGAGCATGCCCAGTGTACATAGAATAGTTTCTTGGAGACACAGGTGCAAGTTGGATGAAAGGTGGACACCAAAAATGAATGAGTATCCTTGAAGAAGGCTTGCCAAGCTCTTTTAGGAGAGGTGATATTCCTCCTTGAGCGCCTCATGTATTCCTGGACTAGACTGAATATGAAGAGAAGAGATCCATGCTGGTAGCAAACAATTTTTAGGGACTGAAAGATTGATTCTCAAGATGTGTAAAGGAGAGGAAGACACTAAAGGTCCACAAAGATAATATATATATACTATTATTACCCCAAAAAGACAATGAAGGAAATATTAATAACTCCTACTCTATGGGCTTATTTCTGCCCTGTCTTACATATAGTAAATGCTTAATGATCCTTATGGTTGACTTATTGTTCCCATCTCTATAAAACCTTTATGAATTAGTATACATACACATCAATGGCATATTTGTTGAGACAAGAGAGAGAAATTAAGTAGATGTATTTCATCTTTTCAATCATGTAATTCATGGAAAAGTATAGAGATTGCAAATCATACTGCATTGGCTATTTGTTGATTTTTCAAAGCATCTTAATTTGATAGTAAAAGGTGTTTCTTGAAAGACTTTCTTCCACATTATCTTGTCTTTCATAATTTAAGAATTCAAAACATGGCATTCTTAAATTTATCTATCATCACACTTATGTCCAATTATGCAGCTTTTAACTTATCAGTCCCTTCCTCTTTTGTATGACTTTTATCCAAATGTTCTTATAAGTATATATAAATCTTCTTAAAGTCTTCTATAAAGTCCACAGGGACCTTACGCTTGGATTTTGCCATCTGATTTCCTGATAGTCATGTGTTTGGAAGGATAGGAATGTATATTTAGAGCCAGAAGAGACCTTGGAATACATCTAGTTGTTCAATCGCTTCTTTTTATAGGAGAGGAAACTGAAGCCAAATTAGATTAAAATAACAAATAAAGTAACTAACAAGCATTTAGTAATGGTTTAATGACTTTGACAAGCTCAAATAACTAACAAGTGACAAATCAAAATGTGAATTCAGGTCCTATACCTCTCTCTGAATATATATCTTTTGTTCAGTCCTTCCTTTGCAATGTGCCACTGCTCTTTTGTTGTTCTCTGAGTGTCCTTCAACTTGAATTCTTTGGACCTTGTAATGATTCATGACTTGGAGCCATAGAATATCAATAGTAGAATATTACTGTTAAAAGGATGGATCTAATAAAGTTTTACAAAGGCAATCCAGTCCTCTTTTCTTCTCTTGTTTATTTCTGCTTGCTATCCACTTTCAATGCCTGGGCAATATTTTCATACTAAGGCATACATTCTATGGGTACCCCATAAAAATGTATATTATAGTCTAGAAAAGAAGCACTGTTCATCAACTGCATTTTTCAGTGATTGAGCAAAATTTTTTGAGTCTGTGAATTTCACTTAGGAAACTCTGGT
>JAJPUD010019413.1:0-26606 GCA_023553655.1 Myrmecobius fasciatus | reverse complement strand
GTATATGACTATCTTCATCGCAGAACAACTGGTTTGAATCACATCATTGTTGAAGAGAACCATGTCCATCAAAATTGATCATCCTATAGTCTTGTTGCTGTGTATAATGTTCTCCTGGTTCTGCTGATTTCACTCAGCATCAGTTCATGTTAAGTCTCTCCAATCCTCTCTGAAATCCTCCTGTTGGTCATTTCTTACAGAACAATAATATTCCATAACATTCATATACCATAATTTATTCAGCCATTCTCCAATTGATGGGCATCTTTTCAATTTCCAGTTTCTTGCCACTACAAAAAGGTCTGCCACAAACATTTTTGCACATGTGGGTCCCTTTCCCTCCTTTAAAATCTCTTTGGGATATAGGCCCAGTAGAAACACTGCTGGGTCAAAGGGTATGCACTGTTTGATAACTTTTTGAGCATAGCTCCAAATTGCTCTCCAGAATGGTTGGATCCATTCACAGTTCCACCAACAATGTATCAGTGTCCCAGTTTTCCCACATCCCCTCCAACAGTTATCATTATCATTTCTGTCATTTTAGCCAATCTGACAGGTGTGTAGTGGTATCTCAGAGTTGTCTTAATTTGCATTTCTCTGATCAGTAGTGACTTGGAGCACCTTTTCATGTGACCGGAAATAGTTTCAATTTCTTCGTCTGAAAATTGTCTGTTCATATCTTTTGACCATTTATCAATTGGAGAATGGCTTGAATTCTTATATATTTGAGTCAATTCTCTATATATTTTAGAAATGAGGCCTTTATCAGAACCTTTGGATGTAAAAATATTTTCCCAGTTTACTGCTACCCTTCTAATCTTGTCTGCATTCATTTTGTTTGTACAAAAACTTTTTAACTTGATATAGTCAAACTTATCTATTTTGTGATTAATGATGACCTCTAGTTTTTCTTTGGTCACAAATTCCTTCCCCCTCTACAGGTCTGATAGGTAAACCATCCTACATTGTTCTAATTTGTTTATAATATCATTCTTTATGCCTAGATCATGAATCCATTTTGACCTTATCTTGGTATATGGTGTTAGGTGTGGGTCAATGCCTAATTTCTTCCATACTAGTTTCCAATTATCCAAGCAGTTTTTGTCAAATAGTGAGTTTTTATCCCAAAAACTGGGGTCTTTGGGTTTATCAAACACTAGATTACAATTATCATTGAGTATTTTGTCCTGTGAACCTAACCTATTCCACTGATCCACTACTCTATTTCTTATCCAATACCAAATGGTTTTGGTGACCACTGCTTTATAATATAGTTTTAGATCTGGTGCAGCTAGGCCACCCTCATTTGCATTTTTTTCATTAATTCCCTTGAAATATGGTACATAATCTTTATCAAGAAGTCACTGCAAGAAAAGTAATTTTATATTTTTTTTCTTTTCTTTTTCTTTTTTTAATTAAAGCTTTTTATTTTCAAAGCATATGAATAGATAATTTTCAACATTCACCCTTGCCAAATCTTGTGTTTCATTTTTTTTGCCTCTCTCTTCCCTTTCCCCCCAAATGGCAAATAATTCAATATGTGTTAAACATGTGCAATTCTTCCATACATATTTCCACAATTATCATGCTGCACAAGAAAAATCAGATTAAAAAAAATGAGAAAAAAAAATGCAAGCGAACAACAACAACAAAAAAAGTGAAAATACTATGTTGTGATCCACACTCAGTCCTCACAATCCTCTCTCTGGCTGCAGACAGTTCTCTTCACCACAAGACCACTGAAACTATACTGAGTTACCTCACTGTTGAAAAGTCATATCCATCACAATTGATCATTGTAAATATTGCTATTGCTGTGTACAATGCTCTCCTGGTTCTATTCACTTCACTTAGCATCAATTCATCCTCCAGACCTCTCTGAAATCATCCTGCTGATTAGAACCTATATTTTCTAAAACATTTATAGCAGCTCTGTTTGTGGTTACAAAAAGCTGGAAATTGCAGGATTGCCCACCAATTGGGAAATGGTTGAACAAGTTGTGGTATATGACTGTGATTTAATAATACTATGCTATGAGAAATGATAAGTGCAATGATTTTAGAAAATATTTTATTCATCTGAAAATACTAAGAATCTCCTGAACTACCCCAAATTCTGTTAAGGATGAATTAATCATTTTTTTTTCTGTGCAAATTTCCACACCTGCTGCTAAATAGTCTAGTTCCTCAGAGGCAGTTAAAATATATAGTGCTATAGAATTTATATTTCTATGTCTATGAAGCATAATTTTCTGCCAAGGCAGGCAGTCTTGTGCCCTCAATGGGAATATCATTGCACCTGCATATGAACCTCACCTGCCCTGAAGTAATATGCTGTCTTTGTTATTGATTAACCCTACTTGCTTACACAATAGAAACCCCAGGAGCCTGCCACAACTCATAGATGTGATCCAGGGAGAAAGAAATGAAATTTCCAGTTAATTCCAAATATATTTGAAAGCTTACAGTTACTAGATTTTGCAAACTAGATTTAACTTCTCTAATTATTGGGTAATGGATGGAAGTCTGTAATTGAGGCCAGGAAACAATATGAATAAAAAAAATTTAATCCACATCTTAGCAATTTCTATTTTAAAAGTTCAATACAAGAGACCACAATTATGATTATCTTCACTAATAACACCTTTTTTCTCTATAAAACTTCAAGCTTTACAACAAATCTTTTTTTCAATACCCAGTCTGGTAGAATATGCAAATATTTTTATCCCCATTTTACAAAGAAAAAAACTACACTTAAGATTCCCTAGCTGTGTGACCCTGGGCAAGTCACTTAACCTCCATTGTCTCAGCAAAAAGCAAAAAAAAAAAAAAGAAAGAAAAAGAAAGAAACTGAGTCTTTAAAAGATAGAAGTATACTTAACATACCTTGTAGTAGTTATAGTAGTAGTAGTTGTTGTTATTGTTATTGTTGTAGCAATTGTAGTAGTAGTAGTAGCAGTAGTAGTTGTTGTTATTAATATGGTTATAGAAAAAACCCTGTTTTATATCTGAGAAAATAAAGTGAGCAGTTAAGTGACTTGTCCAAATCCACAAAGGTAGTAAGTGTTCAAAGTAGGACTCAGACCCAGGAATTCTGATTCTGATTCTGGTATTTCTTTCATTGTATTACACTATCATCAGAAGCCAAAAGCATTTAGCTTCCATATGTACATACACATTAGTAAGCAAAAACAATAACTTTTCTCAATTGGCCTGATATGACAGATTTTCTTTCTCCCTCTCTGGGAAGTCATATTCTGCTATTTTCTGGATTCCCAGGAACCCCCATCCCTCATTCAACTATATTATTGCTTAGACTTCCTCATGGATTCTTCATAAAATATAACTATTCCATAGTTCATTCCTTGATTAATCTTTTGTCTACACAGAGGTGGGTAATGGGTAATCAATCAATCAATAAATATTTATGAAGTATCTCTGTTGTGAAGGAAAGGGACCCACATGTACAAAAATGTTTGTGGCAGCCCTTTTTGTAGTGGCTAGAAACTGGAAACTGAATGGATGCCCATTAATTAGAGAATGGCTGAATAAACTATGGTGTATGAATGTCATGTATATTATTGTTCTGTAAGAAATGACCAGCAGGATGATTTCAGAGATGCCTGGAGAGACTTGCATGAACTGATGTGAAGTGAAATGAGCAGAACCAGGAGATCATTATACATGGCGACAACAAGACTATAGGATGTTCAATTCTTATGGATGTGACTCTCTTCAACAATGAGATGTTTCAAACCAGTTCCAATTGTTCAGTGATGAAGAAAGCCATATAAGCCCAGAGAAATACCTGTGGGATCTGAGTGTGGACAACAATATACCATTTTCATGCTCTCTGTTGATGTTAGTTTGCATTTTATTTTCTTCTCGGGCTTTTTTTTTCTTGTAGATTTTTCTTCTACATCAAGATAACTGTATAAATATGTGTGTGTGTGTGTATATATATATATATGATTTGTCATATATTTTAACATAATTAACATGTATTAGACTACCTGACATCTGGGGGAGGGGAAATATGATGAGGAATAAGACTGGGAAGATAGGAATGGGCTAGGTTATGAAAAGATTTCAATGACAAATAGAAAATTTTCTATTTATTGCTGGAAACAAAAGGGAGCCACTAGAATTTATTGATTGAAGGGGTTGGTATCATCAGATTTTCACTTTAAGAAAAATACTTGCTGAATAGAAGATAGATTGGAGTAGGGAGAGACTTGAGACAGTTAAATCCACCAACAGACTATTGCAGCTGTCCAAGTGTGAGGTAAGGAGGGTCTGCACTTAGAGTAATGTTAGTATCAGAAAAGAGAATGGGGCATATTCAAGAAATGTTGCAAAGACCAATCAACTGGTCTTGGCAACAAATTAGACAAAGTGGGTGCAGTATAGTGAGGAGTGATTACCAGGTTGTCAGTCTAAGGAGCTAAGAGGATAGGGTTGCCCTTTATAGGAATAAGGAAAGTAAGAGAGGAGAGGGTATAAGAAGAAAAGTAATTGGTTCCTGTTGAGTTTAAGGTGTCTATTCAGGTTGAGATGTCTGAAAGGCAGTTGAAGATTTGAGATTGAAGATCAGCAGAGAGTTTGGGGAAAAAAAGTACAATTGAGAATCATCGTCAAGGTGTCATTTACATCTATAGGAGCTGATGGTCCTATAGATGTGAAGTAGAAGAGAAGAGTGCGCAGGATGGAACTCTGATGGATATTTTTGGTTAGAAGATATTATCTGGAGGAAGATCCAGCTAAGATGACATGGAAGGAGCACTCTGAGAATTAAGAAGAGAACTAGAAAAAAGTTTTGTCCCAAAAACCTATTGAGAAGCAAGAATTGAGGAGGAAAAGGAGGTCAACAGTATCATAGAGGTCTACAAAGAGGTCAAGGAGAATGAAGATTGAGAAAAGGTCATTGGATTTGGCAGCTAAAAGATCATTAGTAACTTTGAAAAGAACAGTTTTGGTAGAATGATAAGTTATATAATCAGACCTGCGAATTACTAATATCTTCATAATTAATGTGTTACCCTTCACAGTTAATGAAATGACTTTACTTCCTTAAGGCACATGATTCCATACTATTCTAATAAAAAACAATGTGAATGCTGAAAATCTCAGTTATCATCCCACATGAGAAATTTTTGAACCCATTGTCAATCTCACCTATGCAGATGGTCACCTAGCACAGTATTGTGACAAGAAGGTTGGATCAGGAGTTGGGAGAGTGAGAGTAAACGTCTTATCTTAATCTCCTTTGTGATCTTAGTAAGTCATGGCATCAATTTTGCTTTTATTTTCCAATCTAAAAAATGAAGAAGTTGAATTAGATCATCTCTAAGGCACCTTCTAGATCTTGTGGTCTTTGGATAAGTTTAGCCCTGTTGATAGTTCTGAATAGAAAAATGAGTTTTAGAACAGAAGTGAGTGAAACAATTCTTATATGCCTTGGCCAAAGCCACTTAACTTCATTTATAAATGAAGTCAATCAAATTTGTATTGCCTAAAATGCAATACTATAATATCTTGTTATTAATGATAATATCTAGCATTTATACAGAACAAATTTTCAAAGTACTTTACAAATATCACCTCATTTCATCTTATAACAAGCCTGGGAAGTAAGTAGTATTAACATTCCTATTTTACAAATGAGGAAACTGAGGCAGTCAGATGTTAAATTATTTGCTCAAGGTCATGTAACTAGTATCTGAAATTGTATTTGAGCTGTTATTTCTGATTCTCATATCAGTGCTATATGTACTGTTCCACCTTGTTGAAAAAATATAAAATTAGTAAATGATTTATGGGCAGTACACAGAGTGGAATGCTGGGTCTTGAGCCAGCAAGACTCATCTTCCTGAGTTGAAATCTGATCTCAGACATTTATTAGCTGTGTGACCCCAGGCAAGAAACCCTGCTTGACTTAATGTTCTCACCTGTAAAATGAGGCAGAAAAGGAAATGGCAAACCACTTTTGTGAAGAAACCCCCCAAATGGAGTTGTGATGAATCAGACATGATTTTAAAAATCACAAAATTCGGACACAACTGAAATGCCTGAACAACAACAACAAAAAATGTTTCCAACAAGAGTTGAATGTGACTAGGCCTGGCAAGCCAAAACCTTATTTTTGCTTCTTTCTAGCAGACAAGCTTCTCTCTGTTATCTCTCCCCCTTGTTCTCTGGCTACCCACAATTTCCTTCAACTACCAGTTTTCAGTTTCTTAAATGATCCAGTAGTTATTCTGTCAGAACCAGGACAATTCTCTAACCTACCCTGCTGTGTGTACACTGCCTCAAGATGACAGCTGTGCCACTATAATAAGGTCTGAATCACAAACTAGAAGAAATATCCTAGACCTTTTTAACTAGTGCAGAAGACTCAAAAGTGAGGTGAGGGAGGAGGCTACAGTTTTAGTGGGGCAAGGAAACTGTGACTTGATCCCAAGAAGAAGGTGTGATCAATCAATCAGAAGTTGGAAAGAAGGGTCACATTCGATTTCTTCTTCCCACCTCCAAACTGGATAATTGTAAGTTTGTCTCAACACAATTATTATACTCTTTCAATACTTTATCAATAAACCCCTTTTCACCACTGGCTTGCCTATGAATGCCTTGGTCAGGGACCCTTTAGAAGTTTTTAAGTTAACCACACACAGATACCTACACAATACTGCACAGCACCTACACAGGCAAAATCCATACCCCATGCCCAACATCCCCATCCCAGTCCTCCAGTCTCCACAGAAGTTGATTCTGTGTTCAAGGATAGTAGCCTATGAGTAAGCAAGTCCCTCCCAATCCTTTTCATTTTTCTATGATTTATTGTTTCATCCACTCATTCTTTAGGACTAGATTATTTAGGGGCAGCTAGATGGCACAGTGGATAGAGAAACATCCCTGAAGTCAGGAGAATCTGCATTCAAATCTGGCTTCAGACACTTAATATTTCTTAGCTATGTCACACTGGGCAAGTCATTTCACCCCAATTGCCTCAGCAAAACAAAACAAAACAAAAAAAGGATTAGATTATTTAATTTCCAATTAATTTTTGATTTACTTTTCCCTCATCCTTTATTACATGTGATTTCATTGCATCATGATCTGAAAAAAATGCATTTACTATTTCTACCTTTCTGCATTTAATTTTGAGGTTTTTATCTTCTCATATATAAGTTTTTGCACAGGTTCCATGTGCCCCTGAGAAAAAAGTGTATTCCTTTCCTTCCCCATTCAATTTTCTCCAAAGGTCTATCATACCTAACTTTTCTAAAATTCTATTTGCCTCCTTAGCTTCTTTCTTTTTTTTATAGTTCTATTTGAATCCTTAGCTTCTTTCTTGTTATTTTTGTGGTGTGATTTACCTAGTTCTGATAGTGTGAGGTTGAGATCCCCCACTAGAATAATTTTGTTGTCTATTTCTTCTTGCAACTCTCTAAACTTCTGGTCTAAGAATCTATATGCTATACAACTTGGTGCATATATGTTTAATATTGATATTGCTTCATTATCTATGATATTCTTTAGCAAGATGTAGTTACCTTCTTTATCTCTTTTAATTAGATCTAGTTTTGCTTTTGCTTCATCTGAGATCAGTATTGCTACCCCTGTTTTTTTTACATCAGCTAAAGCATAATAGATTCTGCTCTAGCCTTTTACCTTTACTCTGCATGTATCTATGTTTCCAATGTGTTTCTTGTAAACAACATATTGTAGGATTCTGGCTTTTAATACATTCTGCTATCCATTTTCACTTCATAGGAGAGTTCATCCCATTCACATTCATAGTTAAAATTTCTAACTCAGAATTTGCCACAATCCAATTTTTCCCAAGTTATATTTTTCTCTTTCCTTTCCCCCTTTCACTCCTCACCAGTATTTTCCTTCTAACTATCACTTCCCTCAATCTTCCATCCACTTTTTCAACCCTTTCCTGTTTCTTATCCCTTTCCTCTTCTATTTCTGTTCTCCCTCCTATTAACCTCTCCCTTTCCTTTCACCTTTCCCTTCCTACTTCCTTATAGGTTAAGAAAAGTTTCTATATCAAACTAAATATATGTGATATTCCTTCTTTGAACCAAATCCAATGAGATTAAGGTTCCAATACTGCTCATCCCCTCTCTTCTTTCCCTTAAATGTAATAGGTCTTTTGTTGCCACTTTATGTTATGTAATTTACACCATTTTAAGTGCCCTTTTTTCTTCTATTACAATCCCTTTTCCATCCCTAGTTTCTTTTTTATATCATCACAATAAAGTCAAATTATACCTACACCCTTCAAGTATACCTCTAACAAAGACACAGTTCTCAAGAGTTACACATATCATCCCATGTAGGGATGTTAACAATTTAAACTTTACAGAACAGGTTTTTTTCCTCCTTTTTTAACTTCTTACACTTCTCTTGAGTACTGTGTTTAAAGATCAGATTTTCTGTTCAGCTCTGATCTTTTCAACAAAAAATATTGAAAACCCCCTATTTCATTGAATGTCCACCTTTTCCCCTGAAAAATAATGCTTAGTTTTGCTAAGTAGTTGATTATTGGCTGCAATCCAAGCTCCTTGACCCTCTGGAATATCATATTCCAGGCCCTTTGATCCTTTAAATTGGAAGCTGCTAGGTCCTGATTACTCCTAATTGGGGCTCCTCAATATTTGAATTGTTTCCTTCTAGCTGCTTGCAGTATTTTCTCTTTGATATGACAATTCTGAAATTTAGTTACAATATTCCTTTTTCATTTTTGGATCTTTTTCAGGAGATGATCAGTGGGTTCTTTTGCTTTATGGGAAAGTTCATTCCATTTACATTCACAGTTAAAATAACTAATTCTGTATTTCCTGCCATCTTATTTACCCTAGCTTATACTTTTCTCTATCTTATCCGCTTTCCCTCCTCCATAGTATTTTGCTTTTGATAACCACTTCCCTCAAACAATCCTTCCCCTTTAGAACTCCACCCCCTTTTTTACGCCTTTCCCTTAATTCTTCTGTTTTCCCTTCTGTTAGTCTATTCCCTTTCTTTTCCCCCTTTCCCTCCATTTCCTTATAAAATAGGACAAGTTTCTTTTGGATACCCAATACGTCTATTATTCCCTCAGAGCCAAATCTGATGAGATGAAGATTAACACACTTCTCATTCCCCTCCCTCTTTTTCCCCTCAATCATTATAGGTTTTCTTTGCCTCTACATGTGATGTAATTTCCCTTATTTTACCTCCTTTTCCTCTTCTTCCAGTGTTATCCCCTTTCTACATCTAATTTCTTTTTCAAATTATCATATCATAATAATCATAAAGTCACAATAATCATATCATAATAACCATAAAATCACAGCAATCGTATCATAATCATAATGTAATAATAGATTCATAAAATCAACCCTCATTCTATAAGTATCCATAACATAAATATAGTTCTCAAGAGTTTTTTTTTCTTGTTACCTTTTTATGTTTCTCTTGTGTTCTGTGTTTGTAGATCAAATTTTTTGTTCAGTTCTGGTCTTTTCATTAGAAATAGGTAAAATTCTCCTATATCATTGAATGACCATCTTCTTCCCTGGAAGATAATGCTCATTCTAGCTGGGTAACTTATTCTTGGTCAGTGGGTTCTTTCAATGACTATTTTACCCTCTGGTTCTAGGATATCAGGGCAGTTTTCCTTGATGATTTCTTGAAAGATGCTGTCTAGGCTCTTTTTTAATTGTGGTTTTCAGGTAGGGAAATAATTTTTAGATTGTTTCTCCTGCATCTATTTTCCAGGTCAGTTGTTTTCCAATGAGGTATTTTACATTTTCTACTATTTTTTTCTTTTTTTGGTTTCATTTGTTTGTTCTTATGCTTGATGTCTCATTGAGTCATTCACTGCTGCTTATTTAATCCTACTTTTTAGTGAATTATTTTCTTTGGTTAGCCTTTTTACCTCCTTTTGAATTTGGCCAACTGAATTTTAAATTAGTTGTTTTATTCATTGGATTTTTTTTCATTTCTGTTTTTCAAGGAATTGTTTTCTTCAGACAATTTCTGTATTTCCTTTTTTTAAATTCTCCTTTCCTTTCTCCATTTTTCTTCTAAATCTCTTTTAAGATCCTTTTTTGAACTCTTCCAAGAGAGGCTTTTGAGTTGGAGATCAACTCATATCACCTTTTGAGATTCTATCTGGAGCCATTTTGCCTTTAATGTCTTCAGGGTTTGAGGTCTTTTCTTCCCCATCTCCATAACAGCTATCTATTGTCAGAGCTCTTTTTGCTTTTTTTTTCTTATTTTAAAAGATTGAGATCTGCTCCTAGGACAAAGGGGAGATTGTTCAAAGCTTCCTGTACAGGGTTATAAGGGTTTTACACTGGCCTGGAGTCAGTAGTACCACCTTCTTTCCCAAGCTGGGTGAATATGGCCAAATTTCACTTGTTATGTTGGAGTTCAGGGACTCAGTATTTGCTTTCTGTAGTTGCTTTGAAGGTCTCACATGTAGTCTGGTGTTCCACTTTCTTCTGAACCAGAAAAAAGTAGCCAATGCTGCTTTATTTTGGTTCAGTCTCCCACTATATTCCCCATCTGTGGAACCTCTCTACCTGGGCCTCCCTATGCTGCACGTGCATTGAGCCCATGTTCCCTCCTGCCTGATTGAGACAGACCTTTCCTGAAGTTCTTCCAAAATATCTTCTGCTATAAATTTGTTACAATCCAAATATTTGTGGGTTCTGTGACTCCAAAATCCTTCTGGAGGCTTGATCTGGTATTAATTCTGAGGGAATTCAGAAAGAGCTAAGGCAAAGATATCTACTCTCCACCATCTTAGTATTGCACCTCCTTTTCATTTTTCAGTGGGAATAAATGTGTAACTAAGCAGGAGCAAATATAGAAAGTTTACAATTATATTCCAAATTTCAATGGACACCATCAATCTTCCAGGCTACCAGATTCTCAATCTTCTCATTATCCCAGATTACTCAGTTAACTGAAATTTCTCACTTCAAACACATCGATGATATCTTAATGACCAAATCTGGTACTATTTTCTTAGTCTTTATTCTTCATAACTTCTCTGAAGCTTTTGATACCCTTGACCATTCTTTCTTCTTATGATTGCTGTGACATTTCCCTTCCTTGGTTCTTCTCTCACCCGTTTGACAACTACTCAGACTTTTTTTTATTCCTATCTTTTTTGTTAGATCAATATTTATATAACTTCTCCTCATGTAATATCTACCTCAATGATCTCTCCAAGACCTTCTTTAGTTTTCCTCTAATATTTCTTATTTGGAAATATTAATTTATCAGTTTCCATAGGTTTAATTATCATCTCTATGCATATGGCTCCCAGATTTGTGTAACTGTTCCTATTACCTCTTCTGAGATAAGATGAATTACGTTTTAGGCATCTCAGAGTTTCATTGATATATCAAATGTAACATGAACAAACTCTAGCTCATCACAATTCTACCCTGTTACTGCTGAAGACATCACCATTATACCAGTCACTCAGGTATGCTAACTTAGTGTCATCCTTGTTTTCTCAATCTCATTCATGCCACATACACAGTCCACTATCAAAACTTGTCATTTTTCCACAGCTCTAGTACTCATAGGCATCATCCCGGTCGAAGTCCTAGTCACCACTTTTTAAACATTGAAATAGCATGATAGTCTTTGCCTTAATTTTTTCTTCTCTCAAATCTATCCTGTAGTCAGTTTCCAAAGTGATTTCCCAGTGCATAGGTGTAATGATGCCATTCACTTACTCATTAAATGCCAGCTCTTTTCTCCTTTCCTTCCTTCTCTCCTTGTCACCTCTTGTCTCTTCTCTCTTTTTTGTTTGTTCTTCTATTCCCTCTCTTCTCTTTCCTCTTGTCTTCTCTTCTCTCCATTCCTCTTCTTTTCCCCTCACTTTTGTTCTCTTCTTGATCTTTTTATATATGTATACACACCTCATTCTTTTTTGTCCTTTTAGCATAAATTTCTTAATGTGCACTATTATTAGGAGAAGTGTACAAAAATGGGTTACAAAGAAAAAACAGTCCTTACATATTCTTTGAAGGTGAGAAGGACAGATACAGAGGCAGTTACAAGCCATCTTATATGGTTCTCCCAAAATGCCAGGTGCTTGAGGGATGTCATTATTTCAATGGCATGTGCACTGGATTCTCAGTCATATTATGTCATATCATCAATTAAAACCAAAAGGAATATCAGAATTCAACATGATTGAATGTAATTAGAAGAAATGTTTAAATTTTTTGTCTAGTTGTGTGTGTGTGTGTCTGACTAGACAAGTTGCTTAACTTCTCTGAGAGAATTTTCTTATCATTAAAATTAAGAATTGGAACTCAAATGGCTCCTTCTGGTTTTTCCCAAATTCTATAGTAACTAAAAAAAGATCAAAAATGTATTTTGATTCTTTTTACTTCCTTATTTCAAGAAACCATATCAGGTAAATGACTGGTCAAAGGATATGAATAGGCAATTTTCAAATCAAGAAATCAAAACTATTTCTGGTCATATGAAAAGATGCTTTAAATCACTGTTGATCAGAGAAATGCAAATTAAGACAACTTTAACGTACCACTTCACACCTCTCAGATTGGCTAAGATGACAGGAAAATATAATGACAAATGTTGGAGAGGATGTGAGAAAATTGGGACACTAATACATTTTTGGTGGAATTGTGAACAGATCCAACCATTCTGAAAAGCAATTTGGAATTATGCCCAAAGAGCTATCAAAATGTGCATATCCTTTGAACCAGCAGTATTTTTCCTGGGCTTATATCCAAAAAAAAGATTTTAAAGAAGGGAAAGCCACCAACATGTGCAAAATGTTTATGGCAGTCAATTTTTGTAGTATCAAGAGATCATTATACATGGCAACACCAAGATTATATGATGATCAATTCTGATGTACGTGGCTTGACAATGAGATGATTCAGGCCAGTTCTACTGGTGTTATGATGAAGAGAACCATCTACACCCAGAGAGAAAAGACTGTGGGAACTGAATGTGGATCACAACATAGCTTTTTCTATCTCTTGTTATTGTTGTTTGATTGCATTTTATTTTCTTTTTCATTTGATTTTTCTTGTGCAGCAAGATAATTGTATAAATATGTGTGCATGTATTGGATTTAATACATATTTTACCATGTTTAACATATATTGGATTACTTGCCATCTAGAGGAATGGGGTGAGGGAAAGGAGATGAAAAATTGGAACACAAGGTTTTGCAAGAGTCAATGTTGAAAAATTATCCCTGCATATTTTTTGAAAATAGAAAGCTTTAATTAAAAAAATCAGAGTTAAGAACCTCTTCCCCATCAATTCAGATCACAGTCCCTCTACTCCGTAATAGATGAATTCATCATGTTCTGTAAGGGGAAATATTATTACACAGAAGTCAACTTTCTGTTAATGCAATCAGGAAGCCATGACAATAGAAGTATAGAGGAGGAAGATATCAATTGATATGAGCAGCCCCATTTGGGTCCTTTATCTTTCTGAGGTTGCCTCTAGCCAGCCTATAAAAGCAGAATATCTCAGGCTTCTGAATAGACAATTCCAACCTGGCTCTCTTATACTGTAGAACTGATTGTACTGACAGGGAAGAAACAAAGAGAGCCAGAGAGATACCTGAAACCTCTGAAGTCAGAACAGAAGTCTGTTGAGTCTATTACTTTCTCTGTGGAGTGATCACTCATGTTTGTTTATATTTGTGTGTGTGTATGTATGTGTGTGTGTGGAGAGAATGTCATGACAACAAGATCTTAAGATCTAGAGATCTTAAATTTCAATTCTTATTCGATGATCTTATTTCATAAGGTCAATATGAGATCTTTGACAAAAACTTTCTGAGTCTTTTCCAATCCTCTTACCTGTATCTGTGCCTAAGGACACAGAATGTCCCCAGTTGGGGTAATGAAACACTATTGTCCTCTCATGAGTAGGCAATGCACACATCATTTGGTTCCAAAGCAATGGGCAGGCTTCCATTAATCCCATACTTCCACCTTGGTAGTAACTGACAAAGTTTATATTCCACAAGAAAGAATTTCAAGGACTCAGGATCAATTCTATGCTTCACTGATTCATTGAGGCAAAACTTTAGTGAAACATTAATACTTCCAAATTTCTAAGCAAAATTTTTAAAGTTGAAAAAATATGTACATGGAGTCATCATTACTGAATCCTTCTTACTATATGAGTGGGTCTGACCACTGAGAGGACTTGTGGATTTTGTGTTAACAATGCAATCTTCCTATTGAACAGGAAGAATTAATGACTTGGTAGAACTTTAAAAAAAGAGAGTTACTCCAATATTTTGTTCCTCTTTTGTTCTCATTTTTAATTAGGTCGCAACTGTTTTCAAGTCTATGCTGACTTTCTGACATATTATTTTCAAGTTTTCCCAGCAATTTTTGTAAAATAGTTAATTCTTATCCCAATAGCTGGGGATTGGAGAGTTATCAAGTACTAGATTACTATAGTCATTGATTATTGTGTTATGTATATTTAATCCATTCCACTGATCAACCACTTTATTTCTTAGCCAGTACCAAATGATTCTGATGACTGCTGCTTTATAATATAATATTATGTATGCTTCTGCTAGGCCACTGTTCATTGTATCTTTTTAAATTATTTCCCTTGATATTCTTACACTTTTATTCATCCAAATTAATTTTGTTATTACTTTTCTAGCTCTATAAAATACTTTTGGCAATTTGCTATGGCACTGAACAAGAAGACCAATTTAGGTCTTCTATCTATTCTACCAATTTAGATAGAATTTTCATTTTTATTATATTAGCTCAACCAACCCATGAACAGTTAATATTTTTCCAATTGTTTAGAACAGAATTTATTTGTGTGAGAAGTATTTTGTAATTGTGTCCATATAATTCCTTGGTTTATCTTGGCAGATAGACACCCAAATATTTTATTTGTGTACAGTTATTTTAAATGGAATTTCTCTTTCTATCTTTTGTTGCTGGGCTTCGTCAGTAATATATAGAAATACATAGAAATGTTAATGGTTTGTATGGGTTATCCATGTTTTTCTAAGATCATTGAGCTCAACTTTTCTTATAGCACAGTAATATTCCATTACAATTATATACCACTACATGTTTAGCTATTCCCCCATGATTAACATCCACTCAATTTCTAAGTCTTTGCCACTATGAAAAGAGCAGCCGTAAATATTTTTGTACAGCTAGGCCCTTTGCCTTCCCCCTTCCCCTTTGTCATATAGATCAGTAGTGGTATTACTGGTTCAAATTTTATGCAGAGTTTTATAGTCCTTTGGATATACTTCCAAATTGTTCTCCAGATCAGCTCATAATTCTACCAACAATGAATTAATGTCCCCATTTTTCCACATCCCCTTCAACATTTATTATTTTACTTTTCTGCCATATTAGTCAATCTGATAGGCATGAAGTGGTATCTTAGAATTGTTCTTATTTGCATTTTTCTAATCAATAATGATTTGGAGAATATAACTTTAAATAATTTTGATTTCTTTGTCTGAAACTACCTATTCATAACCTTTGATCATTTATCAACTGAGAAATGACTCATATTCTTATGAATTTAAATCTGTTCTTTATATGAAAATGAAGCCTTTATCAGAGACACTTCTAAAAAATAATCTTTACCTTTCTTCTTTCCTTCTAATCTTGGTTATATTGGTTTTGTTTGTGCAAAAGCATTTATAATTTAATATAATCATCTATTTTATTCCTTGTGGCATTATCTTTTATGGCTAAATTGTGTGTGGATTTTGAGCTTATCTTTGTATCGATATCTACTTTTTTCCATACTATTTTGCAAGTTTACCATTAGTTTTTGTCAAATAGTGAGTTCTTCTCCTAAAAGCTAGCCTTCCAGACTTTTCCAGGAAACAAAGAAAAACTTAGGGATATATTCTCTTTATTTTAAAAACTTGGGTTATCATCTCTTCCTCTTCAATGGCTAATAAGGACATTGTTTTATCATTCAACAGCCACACACATATTTATGTATTTTATTATTTGGTTAGTTAATTTATTTTTTTTGTAATTTTGTTTTAAGTTCATTATTTATGTGTAATTTTATTTTGCAATCAACATTTTTTTCTTTCTTTCCTGTTTTCTCCATTCCAAAGTTGAGATGGAAAAAAGAAAACATTAAAGTCACATAATATTTACACACAAATTGGTTTCTTTACAATAAATTCATGAAGGAGTCAGTGCAAATACTATTATACTAAAATACATTTTGCATGTTACAAGAACTTTTTGTCAGGAAATTACTTCTTTCATGAAGAGAGGGAGTGAATTGAACCTGATCCACATCAGAGAGGAGTGGCAATTAATAGACTCAAAGGGAGATGAGACTTTGTATGAGGGGGTAGAGTTAAGGTGAGGAAATGGAAGAAAGTCCATGATCAAAGCATAATTCAAACAGATGAACAGAAAGCTAGAACAAATTCAAAGTCAGGAATTTTCAAAGACAACAAATCCAAAAAGTTTATAATTCGTGTCTGAGAGCAATTAGCCTAAAGTCATGGGAACATAAACATAAAAAGAAATCAAGGAAACATTATGGGAAGGAAGGGAGAATGAAAAGTCAGTGAGTAACAAGGCATTAGGATAAGAAAGGAAACACCTAAATCTTTATTCCATTTATAATTGTGAAATCCTTCTTCTGCTATAGCTTGACATAGGTGGAC
The DNA here is from genome assembly GCA_023553655.1 of Myrmecobius fasciatus. Taxonomy (NCBI): domain Eukaryota; kingdom Metazoa; phylum Chordata; class Mammalia; order Dasyuromorphia; family Myrmecobiidae; genus Myrmecobius; species Myrmecobius fasciatus. The sequence goes on along the minus strand of JAJPUD010019413.1, from coordinate 9,895 downwards.
CTAAACACATTTGAAATTACCTTTTGTTATGTTCAAGTCTATGATTCATTGGTATAGGGAACTTCCTATATCAGAGAAATGAATCTTGAGTTGTGTTTAGGATAACATTTATCAAAGATATTTATTTGTAAATTTTAAGAAATCTATAGGGAGAGATCTGGGCTCTCCATCCTTTAACCTGAGAACTATATAAAATTTTAATATTAAGTATCTCAATGAAATATATCTTATATAACATCTGAATTACTTGAGGGGATAACCAGGCCAAATATCTATAAAAATTTTATAGATTAGAAAACTCAAGATTACTCTTTGTATTTATATATCTAACCTGGACTCCCCTACTTTAAGATTAACCAGCTGTAACATTTTAAGTGCTGTGACTTTTAGAACAAGGAATTTTTGTTTCTTGGATGAGGGGACAAATTATTTCCCCTCTTGCCTTTGATACATGGGCACACTTTAACTGGTAGGATCTGAATCCTGCATCTGGTATGGAAATTGTTTCCAAAATACAGAAAGGCAACTTTTCTACAATTGTAACCCCAGGGAGTTACCTGGATTATTGAAAATGATTTTCATGATACTCTCAGCAAATATACATTAGAACCCAGGTTTTCCTGACTCTATGATCAGCCCTTTATCAATAAGATCCTGCTTACTTTCTTTTTGAAATAAAATTATACTAAAATATAAGAAATCTATGTGATTATTCTATCCATAGTCTGGTCCTTGCAGAAATTGTTGGAAGACAGAAGAATGAGACTTAACAAGATTTAATTGTATTAATAATAATAACTAAATATAATTTATATAATTATATAATAAAATAAAAATAAAATTTAAAAATCCTCAAGCATTACAAGGAATGAAGTAGGTGATGGTCATGATATCCTCTGCCTGCAGAATACTGTATTAGGTTTTGAGCATCACACTTCAAAAAGAACTATTGATTATATGATCTAGAAAGGTACCTCAGAGACTAAACAGTCTAACTTCCTTATTTTTACAGAAGAAAAACATTCAGACTCAAGTATGTCAGATTTAGTCAAGGTAGTAATCATGAGAGGTAGGATTTGAAACTAGGTTCTCTAAGTATTCTTTTTTCCTAGACTAGTTGACATGCATTTAGAGAAAGTCAATCAAATTGATAAGAGGATTAAATGGTATACAAAAACAGATTCTATACAAGATTTTTTAAGAATTTGGAAATGTTTAGAAAAGAGAAGATTAAGGAGTCACATCATCACTAAAAGAGAGATTGGATTTTTTTCCATTTACCCCAGAAGGTATATAGAGTAGCAATGGGGGAAAGTTGGTGGGAGTTAACTTGAGACACAATGAAAGGAAAAGCTTCCTAAAAATCAGAACTTATCAGAACCCACAATGTAATGATATGCTTCAAGAAGTGAGTTCACTATTACAGGAGGTGTTTATGAAAGACTAGGTGACTGGGGTGGAGCCAAGATGGCAGGTTGCAGATGCAACTGTGAGCTCCTTTGATCTTCTCTCAAACTAACAGCAGATTAAGCCTCTGAACTGGTTCTAGAGTGAAAGCTCCCCTAATACTTGGAGTACAACACATTTCCAACAAAAATTACTTTAGAAGAACATTGGAGCAGATCTGTTTTAGATGGGCAGGGGATCAGGTGTATTGCTATGCTCAGGTGGCAGCATGCAGCCAGGGCAGGAGACCGGGGCTGGGACAGAGTGTGGCAGATTTTAAGCACACAGGAAGTCCCCAAGATACACTTGGGCTACTTTGCTCTGCTTGCAAGCAGGTGCTTTGGCAGATCTGTCTTTGGTAAAAAGTGAATTGAGAACAACTGAGAACAGGGATCTAGCCCAACCAGCCCCCCATTGGAAGTCAATGACATGAACTGCCCCAGGGCAAACTGAAGCAGCTGCTGGTCCTCTGCTTTAAACAGACCTCATTCTCTAAAAAATGAGTAAGAAACAGAAAAGAACTCTCACCTTAGACAGCTTTTATGGAGAGAAAGAAGGGTAGACCTCAGATCCTGAGGTTCCTAAAATGAAAGCAACTTCAGAAGAAGCCACAAAGGCAAACATGAGCTGGTCTCCATTTTATAAGGTTTTCCTGGAAGATTGCATAAAAAATCTCAAAAAAGAGAAGAAAAATGGGGAAATGAATTGAGATCAGTGCAAGAAGGATATAATGCCCTACAAAAAAGATATGAAAAAGGCACTAATTCACATAAAAACAAAATTGGTGAAATGGAAAAAGACACCAATTCACTGAAAAAAAATTGGTGAAATGGAAAAGGACATCAACTCACTGAAAAACAAAATTGGCGAAATGGAAAAAGACAACAATTCACTGAAAAACAAAATTGTTGAAATGAAAAAAGACAACAATTCACTGAAAAACAAAATTGGTAAAATGGAAAAAGACTGCAATAAACAAAAAAAATCAATTGGCCAGTTAGAAAAGGAGCTAAAAAGGTAACTAAAGAAAAAAAATACTTTAAAAATTAGAATTGAACAAATAGAAGTGAATGGCTCACTAAGACTTCAAGAATCAATCAAACAAAAACAAAACAATGAAAAAATAGAAGAAAATATGAAATATCTCCTAGGAAAAACAATTGACTTGAAAAACAGATCTAGGAGAGAGACAATCTAAGGATTATTGGACTTCCTGAAAGCCATGATGAAAAAAGAACCTAGATGCTATCTTCCAGGAAATCATGAAAGAAAACTGCCCTGATGTTTTAGAATCAGAAGGCAAAATTACCATCGAAAGAATTCATCGATCACCTCCTGAAACAGATCTCAAAAGTAATACCCCAAGGAATATCGTGGCCAAATTTCAGGACTATCGCACCAAGGAAAAGATATTGCAAGCAGCTAGAAAGAAAAAATTCAAATACCAAGGAACTGTAATTAGAATCACACACTTTAAAGGATCAAAGGGCCTGGAATCAGATATTCCAAAAGGCAAAGGAACTTGGATTACAGACAAGAATAAGTTATCCATCTAGAATGAGCATTATCTTCCAGGGAAGAAGATGGACATTTAATGATATAGGAGAATTTCACCTATTTCTAATGAAAAGACCAGATCTGAACAAAAAATTTGACCTCCAAACACAGAACTCAAAAGAATCATAAAAAGGTAAAAAGGAAAGAACTCTTCAGAACTATATTTCTACTATGGGTATACTTAAAGATTGGGGGTATAATTTGATTTTACTTTAATAAAATGGAAAAAAAAATTAGAGGTAGAAGGGCTATCATACTGGAAAAAGAGGGGAAAGGAGGTACAATAAAGTAAAAAAAGGAGGTAAAATAAGGTAAAATCTCATGAAGAGGCAAAGAAAACCTAATATAATTGAGGGAAAGAAGGGAGGGTGATGAGCATTGTGTGAATCTTACTCTCATCAGATTGGGCTCTAAAAGGGTATATAAAACACATTTGATTTCACAAAAAAACTTGTCCCTCCTTATAGGTAAGTAGGAGGGAAAGGAGGAAAAGAAATGGATAGACTAATAGAAGGGAAAATAGAAGAATCAGGGGAAAGGAATAAAAAAGAGGTAGGGGCTCTAAAGGGGGGAGGACTGTTAGAGGGAGGTGGTCATCAAAAACAAAATACTGGGAAGGGGGGAAGGGAGAAAGAGGAAAGGGAAGAGAAAAACATAACTTTGGGTAAATAAGATGGCAGGAAATACAGATTTAGTTATTTTAACTGTGAATGTGAATGAGATGAACTCTCCCATAAAACGGAAGCGGATAGCAGACTAGATTAAAAGCCAGAATCCTACAATATGTTATTTACGCCTGCATACCCTTTGACCCAGCAGTGTCTCTATTGGGCTTATATCCCAAAGAGATCTTAAAGGAAGGAAAGGGACCCACATGTGCAAAAATGTTTGTGGCAGCTCTTTTTGTAGTGGCTAGAAACTGGAAACTGAATGGATGCCCATCAATTGGAGAATGGCTGAACAAATTATGCTATATGAATGCTATGGAATATTATTGTTCTATAAGAAACGACCAGCAGGATGATTTCAGAGTAGCCTGAAGAGACTTGCATGAACTGATGCTGAGTGAAATGAGCAGAACCAGGAGATCATTATACACGGCAACAACAAGACTATATGATAATCAACTCTGATGGACGTGGCTCTCTTCAACAATGAAATGTTTCAAACCAGTTCCAATTGTTCAGTGAAGAAAGCCATATACACCCAGAAAGAGGGATATGAAATGTGGACCACAACACAATATTTTCATGCTCTCTATTGATGTTTGCTTGCATTGGGTTTCCTTTCTCAGATTTTTTTTGTTGTAGATATGATTTTTCTTGCACAGCAAGATAACTGTAAAAATATGTATACACATATCTGATTTGTCAAGTATTTTAACATAATTAACATGTAGTAAACTTCCTGCCATCTAGGGGAGGGGTTGGGACTAGGGGGGAAATATTTGTAATGAAAAGCTTTGTAAGGGTCAATGTTGAAGAATTAATATGTTTTGCAAATAAAAAGCTTTACAAAAAAGAAAGAAAGAAAGACTAGGTAATTTACTGCCTGTCAGAAACATTGTAAAGAAGAAATATGATATAGTGGATAAAATTCTGTACTTGAAGTCAGGGAAATGCTACTTCAATTGTGTACTGTCCATATAGTCATCAGAAAGTTGTATTTGATTTATACTGAGGTTTACTTTTAATTTATAAAATGAAGGGATTGGGTCTATGCTCTCTCCAGTAATTTCCCATTCTAAATCTAAACTTTTATGTTATAGATAGACAGAGGTAGAAGATAGATAGATAGATGATGATAGTTCATAGATAAAATGCTCTTGCAAATCTTAAAGCACCATCTAAATATTAGCTATCAGAGCAGATTCAGGTATTGTTGCATTGGGTGATCTCTTAAGTCCCTCTCTATCTTTGAGACTGAATTTTTGTTTGTTTTCATATACTCTTGTCTCTTTCAGTGTTTTTCTCTTTGCACTATTACCATGTCCCCCAAGGGATGAAGTCCCTTTTGTTTATTTCAACACAAATTCTGCGGTTATTCTTTGCTTTGCTCTTGTCCTTCATATGTCTTTTTACTCCTCCAGGCCAAATGTCATCCTTTTTTTTTAAGAATTCTGCAGACAATTTTCAATAGTATATAGGTGAAGATAAACCATCATCCTGGAACAAAAAACTCTTCCCTTACCTCCCAACTTAGATTGACACCTACAAATGCCACAGATATTAATTTCTGTATTCTGATACCACCCCAAGCAAGCAAAACCAATTTGTCTCAGTTGCTATAGCAATAGGATTAATTTTGGCTAAGATTTTGTATTTTCTAGCTTCCACACTTTTCTTGCTGATATTTAATTAAAACACACATTTTTGATGATTATATGGCTTCTTTTTGTCAGGATTTCAAAGGATGGTAGTGTGGCATAGTAGAAAGAACACTAAACAAGGAATTAGGAAACCCAGGTTATAATTCTAACTCCACTACTTACCTGATGGACAAATCATCTTGGACAAGGAATTTTATGTCCCTATACCCCAATATCTTCCCCCATCAAATGATAAATAAGTAGGATTCAGTAATCGATAAGGCACTTTTGAACTTTAAGTTTCTTTGGGGAAAAAATTGTGTCACAAGGTAGAACACAGGGGTGCTTGGATTAATTTACAGTTTCTTGGGGTTATATAAAGTCATCCCCACCCAGAAGAGTTCTGGACCTCCAAACTAGTTTTTTTTGTTGTTGTTGTTTTTGGTTTTTCGTGAAATTCTCTTTCAAATGATCTTTTCTGGCTAGATAATTTCCTTAATTATCCCCAGCTCATTCTTGATTGGCCCAAGCTTCCAGGTTGCACAGTGAATATTCAAGACACTAAGCCACTGTTATCTGAGATGAAAATCTTCTTCCATTCCTTGAATCTGCCTTTGAGACACTGAACTCCCAAATCAGCATCTGTACGTAATTAGAGATTTTCTCAAAGACCTGAAAATTACTAAAATTACTGTTAGATTCAGTATATCATTCAGAACAAGCATAGTCAGAAGAGAATATGTCTGAATGTGTAAAAGCAATGTTTAGCAAATGGACAATATGGACAGATCAGATGTTCTATGAAGTCTTTTCTGTTTGTTGAATCTCTAGAGTTGTAATTTAATCCCTGAAGGAAATTTCCTCTATTAATGGTTGTAGATATGTAATTGATTTTCAGATTTAGTATTGCCTAGTTTTGCCTAGTATTGCAATGTTCAAATGACATGACAAGGTTTTCCCAGCCAATAGCCTTGTTTAGATTTGAAAATGAGTCTTCTTGACTCCAAGCATACTATACTGCCTTCTCATTAGTAAACATGGGAACCAGAAGTCATCTAGTATATTGGTTGAACCACCTTCTATGGAGAATTTACAAAAAGACATTCACAGAAGATGAGACAGCATGAGAGTTTGGAGCTGCTGTCTGCCCTTGGAAAGAGGGTTTTCATAACATGGATATCAAGTTAAATCAGAAAGAATTTATTAAATGCCTACTATATGACAGTCACTAGGAATACAAATAAAGCCAAAAAAAGTCCCTGCTCTCAAGGAGTTCACAATTTAATAATCATAGATTTCTTTGAGTATCAAAGTATTGTGATGACAATTACAATAGAAGCCTTAGAAAAATATGGCTTAAAATCATTTTTCTAATTAATTCCATCAAAATGAATCTACTTCCAATGAGCAGATTGCAAAAATTAACCAGTGATCTGTGGGTGAGTATAAGACTGAACAACACCAACATCTTTTCATAGCTTCTTTAATATCTTCCAACATGTGACTCTGACATAACCTGGAGGACAATAAAAGATTGGTATTCAACCATGTGCCACCCCTGGCTCCCTCAATTAGATCAAGGACTTGAGTTCAATTGCTACTTTACTAATGCCCTACCATTTGCCAACTGTGTAAGCTCACACTTGAGGTTTTATGCTAACTCAGACACACTTTTTACAAAGTTGTTAAATAAGTGTGGTAGTAAGGAAGACAATGTCAAAAACCCAAAAGATAGATTTTTCCCAACAAACTTACTGCCTGTAATTCTGCTCTGAATTTTCTAAGATCATTGCAAAGCCATTCCCAATATAGATCACTGTCCTTTCTATATCTATTCTAGACTAAAAGCAAGGAAGGTCAAAGCCAGTTTGGAGTTGCCCCTGTCCATTCTGAATAGGGTGCTTCCATGTAGGAGAAGATTTTGGGGATTAGTAACATTCCATGCAGTGTAATCAAGGGACATGAGCAAAGTTTAGAGCAGAGAGAAATTCAGTGAATCATTGATGCTTCTTATGAAGTTGCCCTAGAGAAATGTCAGCCAACCAGTAATGCTTGTAACAAATACCTAAAAATTATTTCTTATTCCCTCCCCCACTTCCCAAACTTGAGGAAGAAAGAATATGATTCATTTATTCCTGAGGTCAAATAGCCTCAAGGGTAAATAAGCTAAATGAGGAGATATGGATATTTATATATATATACATATATATATTTAACTAAAATTATTAATATAAAGAACAGTAAAAGGCTTAGCTGATTAATTATCAGAGAATCCGAAAAGAATTTGATAAGGGAAGTTTGAATAAATGAGCATCTCTATAAAAAGCATTTATTAAAGACAGAATGTTCAAAGCATTGGACACACATTAAAAAGACAAGTCCTGGTTTCAAAGCATTCATATTTTACTGGGAAGAAAACTATATAGAAATGTTCAGCTGCAAGTCAGATAGAAAAGTTCAGTGGTCTTTGGGAGCATTGGCAAAGTGCATGATAATGAATCTTCTTTATTGAAGAAAGACTAAGATGTAGTGAATAGGATCCTGACTTTGGAATCTGAAGGACCTGTATTCCAGTCTATCTGCTATAGAATATTTTCTGTGTGATCCTGGCCAAGTCACCTCATCTCTCAATGTTCTAAGCAAACCTCTAGCATTATATACATAAATTACAGAGAAGTTGTCATCTTGAATTGGAGTTTTGTCATCTATAGTTTCCAATGTTGAACCATATAATAACCATTTGCCAATGATATTCAGTAGATATGATTGTAAAAGAGACAAGGAGTGCAGCAACTGCAGATGCAAATGAAGTTGCATCTCTACAAGGGTTGTATTCCTGGAAGCACGAATAGGAAGGAAATGGGAGGAAATGAGAAAGAAATAGGAATAAATGTTTTAACAGATATACTGTTAGAAGAAGGGTAATGAAGGTTAAGTAAAATAATAGCCATTGATAAAACTTACTAAAATAAGGCAGGTAAATTGTCTGATTTCTAAGTTACTTTTAAGTTTAATAGTCTGTGACCTTGAGACTGATTATTCAATTATTTATTTATCAAGGCTAATTATGTGATATACATAAGGATCCATGATTTCATCCATTTATAGCTTTATTCCTCCATCAATAGAAATGGCCATCTCTCTATGCCTGAGTAAATAATTTAATGAGCAAATATAATGAAAAAAATCCATCACTAGGAGCCAACCTTTTTATGGATACCTTTAAACATGGTTATACTGGTCTTCATATAAGAGACACAATGTTTTTCATTGGTACTGAATTCAAAGCACTCTCATTTAGATTTCACAACTGAATGCCATACTCTTCAAGAATTCAAGATAACCTCCACATTAGGAAGAGAAATCATACATGAGCTTTAGTGGAAGTATGTAACATAATTTCATTTTTTTCTATTTTCCTTACCTGAAGTGATGCAATATGAAATTAATAGGACCTAGAGAATAGTGTAGCCAATAACAGGAACATTGTTCAGAGATTAACTATGAATAAACTTAGCTCTTCTTAAAAATGAAATGATCTAAGATAATTCCAAAAAACTCATGACAGAAAATACTATCCAGAGAAAGAAGTAATGAAGTCTGAATGGAGACTGGAGCATCCTATTTTTATCCTCTTTATTTTTTTTCTTTTGGTCTGGTTTTTTTTTGGTAATATGTAAGAATATTTTTCATTTTCATTTACATGTTTATATCAAATTGCTTATCACCTTAGGGAAAGGAAGGGGAGCAAGGGAGAAAAATTTGGAGCTCAAAAATTTTTAAATGAATGCTAAAAATTGTCTTTACATGTAACTAGAAAAATAAAATACTATTTAAGATAAATTTATCTATTATTTCTCACCTTATTTCTCTTTTTTTCATTTTCATTTTATTAAAGCTTTTTATTTGGAAAACATATGTATGGGTAATTTTTCAACATTGACCCTTGCAAAGCTTTCTGTTACAAATTTCCATCCCTAGCCACCATCTCCCCTAGATGGCAGGAAGTCTACTACATGTTAATTATGTTAAAATACTTGACAAATTGAATATGTGTATACATATTTTACAGTTATCTTGCTGTGCAAGAAAAATCATATCTACAACAAAAAAAATCTGAGAAGGGAAACATAATGCAAGCAAACATCAATAGAGAGCCTGAAAATGTCAAGTTTTGGTCCACATTCATATCCCTCTGTCTGGGTGTATATGGCTTTCTTCATCACTGAACAATTGGAACTGGTTTGAAATATTTCATTGGTGAAGAGAGCCACGTCCATCAGAATTGATCATCATATAGTCTTCTTGTTGCCATGTATAATGATCTCCTGGTTCTGCTTATTTCACTTAGCATCAGTTCATGCAAGTCTCTCCAGGCCTCTCTGAAATCATCCTGCTCGTCGTTTCTCACCGAACAATAATATTCCATGACATTCATATACCATAATTTATTCAGTCATTCTCTAATTGATGGGCATCCATTCAGTTTCCAATTTCTTGTCACTACAAAAAGGGCTGCCACAAACATTGTTATGTGGGTCTCTTTCCTTCCTTTAAAATCTCTTTAGGATATAAGCCCAATAG
>JAJPUD010019412.1:16453-26606 GCA_023553655.1 Myrmecobius fasciatus | reverse complement strand
AAAGATATGAACAGACAATTTTCAGATGAAGAAATTGAAACTATTTCCGGTCACATGAAAAGGTGCTCCAAGTCACTATTGATCAGAGAAATGCAAATTAAGACAACTCTGAGATACCACTACACACCTGTCAGATTGGCTAAAATGACAGGAAATGATAATGATAGCGGTTGGAGGGGATGTGGGAAAACTGGGACACTGATACATTGTTGGTGGAACTGTGAACGGATCCAACCATTCTGGAGAGCAATTTGGAGCTATGCTCAAAGAGTTATCAAACAGTGCATACCCTTTGACCCAGCAGTGTTTCTACTGGGCCTATATCCCAAAGAGATTTTTAAGGAGGGAAAGGGACCCACATGTGCAAAATGTTTGTGGCAGCCCTTTTTGTAGTGGCAAGAAACTGGAAATTGAAAAGATGCCCATCAATTGCAGAATGGCTGAATAAATTATGGTATATGAATGTTATGGAATATTATTGTTCTGTAAGAAATGACCAACAGGAGGATTTCAGAGAGGCCTGAATAGACTTGCATGAACTGATGCTGAGTGAAATCAGCAGAACCAGGAGAACATTATACACAGCAACAAGAGTATACGATGATCAATTTTGATGTACATGGTTCTCTTCAACAATGATGTGATTCAAACCAGTTGTGCTGTGATGAAGTTAGTCATATATATCCAGAGAGACACCTGTGGGAACTGATAGTGAACCACAACACAGCATTTTAACGCTTTCTGTGAATATTTCCATGCATTCTGTTTTCCTTCTTAGGTTGTTTTTTTCTTCTTCTCTTTCTAGATCTGATGTTTCTTGTGCAGTAAGATAACTGTATAGATATGTATACATATATTGTACTTGTCATATAATTTATCCTATCTAGCATGTATTAGATTACCTGTCATCTAGGGGTGGGGGGCGGGGGGAGGGAAAGGAAAAGCTTGGGAAAAAAAGTTTTTTTTGCAAAGGTCAATGTTGAAAGGTTACTAATATGTTTTGCAAATAAAAAGCTTTATTAAAAAAAAAGAAGAAGAAGAAATAGACAGCCAAATGATACTAGTGGGGGATCTCAAACTTGCTCTCTCAGAATTAGATAAATCAAAGTACAAAATAAACAAGAAAGAAACTAGGGAGATAAACCAATTGTTAGAAAACCTAGGTATGATAGATCTATGGAGAATGTTGAATGGAGACAGTAGGGAGTTTACTTTTTTCTCCGCAGTCCATGGAACCTATAGAAAAATTGACCATGTGTTAGGGTATAAAAATCTCAAAATCAAATGCAGAAAGGCAGAAATAGTAAATGCATCTTTTTCAGATCATGATGCAATAAGAATCACATGCAATATAAGGCCAGGAGAAAATAAACCAAAAGTTAATTGGAAATTAAATAATCTAATCCTGAAGAATGAATGGGTGAAAGAGCAAATCATAGACACAATCAATAATTTCATCCCGGAGAATGACAATAAGGAGACAATATACCAAAATGGGATATGGCCAAAGAGGTTATAAGGGGCAATTTTATATCTCTAGATGCTTACTTGCATAAAATAGAGAAAGGAAATATCTATCCCACTTCAATAAATGATATGTGCAGTCCAAGAAAGGCAGTGTGTTGGCAAGCTAGCATTAAGTTCTTAGCCATGGTGCTGATTAGCAATGAAGGTCCCTTGGTCCTGGCTCATCATATCTGCTGCATAGAAGGCTACCACTGAGACCTCCAGGCCCAGAACAGAAGCCAAAGTGTCAGAACTCCAGTACATCCAAGCCACCCCGATTCAATTGGCAAGTACCAGCTTATGAGACTCTATAACTGAAAGCCAGTAACTAGGCCCCTATTCCTCAGTAAAAAAAAAAAAAAAGCTTGGAGCAGTGTCCCTCCTGTCCCCAAAACTCAACTTTAGAATATGCGGGGAAAAAAAAAAGAGCCCTAATCACAGAAACTACTATGACAAGAGGGAAGATAAAGATACAAACTTGGAAGACAACAAAATCAAAATGGTTTCATGTGAAGCCTCAAAAGGAAATGTGAATTTTTTTTTTACCCAAAAAAATCCTCTTGAGGAACAATCAAATAAAAGTGGTAGAAGAAAAATTGGAAAAAGAAATGAGTTATGTAGAGCACCAGCCCTGAAATCAGTAGGACTGAGTTCAAACCTGGTTTCAGACATTTAACACTTCCTAGCTGTGTGACCCTGGGAAAGTCACTTAACCTCAATTGCCTCAGCACAAAAACACAAAAACAAAAAACAAACAACAAAAAAGAGTTATGCAGAATAATTATGGAAAAATAAGAGTCAACATTTTGGAAAAGGAAGCACAAAAAGATTACTAAAGAAAACAGTTCCTTAAAAAACAGAACTAGCCACGTGGGGAAAATAATCCACTGAAAAAATAAAAATACTAACTAAAGACAACCATGCTTTAAAAATAAGAATTGGGCAAATGGAAGCTATTTGTTGTTGTTGTTGTTGTTGTTACTGGTTTGTTTTGTTTATTTATTTATTTATTTTTTGCTCAGGCTATTGGGGTTAAGTGATTTGGCCAGGGCCAAACAGCTAGAAAGCATTAAGTGTCTGAAACCACATTCGAACTCAGGTTCTCGTGGATTCAGGGCTGGTGCTCTACCCACTGCACCACCTATCTGCCCCAAGCTATTGTATTTATGAGACATAAATAATTAATTTTATAAAAATCAAAAGAATGCAAAATATAAAATCCCTCACTAGAAAAACAACAGAACTGGAAAATAGAGACAAGAGAGTCAATGTAAGAATTATTGAAATACCCAAAAGTTATGATTTTTTAAAAAGAGCTTTAATAGTATCTTTTTAAGAAATTATAAAGTAAAACTTTCCTGATAATCTAGAAACACAGAGTAAAATACTCATTGAAAGAATCAACTGATCATCTCCTAAAAGACATCCCAAATTGGAAACGCCTAGAAATATTACAACTAAATTATAGAATTACCAGGTCAAGAAGAAAATACTATAAGCGGCCAAAAACAAACAAACAAACAAACAAAGAAACATATAAAAGACTCATAGAATTACAAAGGATTTAGCAGCTTCTACATTAAAGGATTGAAGGGTATGAATTGTGGTATTTTGGAATTTGAATTACATTCAAGGATCAAATATCATGTGAATTTGATTATAATTTTAGAGGGGAAAAGATGGATATACAATGAAATAAGGGACTTCAAACTCTCCTGATGAAAAGACCAGAACTAAAAAGAAAATTTGATCTTCAAAGACTCAAGAGAAGCATAAATAGGTAAACAGTAAAGATAAAAAATGTGTTATTCAATAAAATTAAAATGTTTATATCCCTGTATAACTGAATGATGAATAAATAGAAAAGAATTATTATAATTGGGGGATATAAGGTAGTGGGTAAGCATTGTCTGAACCTTACTCTCACTGAATTTGTCTCAAAGCAGAAAAAACCCCACACTTTGCTGGACGTAGACATTTTTTTCCTCAACTGGAAGGGAAGTAGGAAGGGAAAGAAGAGACAAAGGGGAAGGGGGAGTTGATGGAAAGAAGCGAAAAAGTATTAGGGGAAAGGATAAAGAAAAGGAAGGTGATAGAAGAAAGGGCAGAATAAAGAAGATGGTAGGTGGAAGCAAAATACTAGTGAAAAGAAAATACATTAATGAGACAACACCAAAACTTATGCAATGCAGTTAAAGCACTTCCTAGGGGAAATAGCCAAGAAAGATTTAATTTTTTTTTCCATTTTATTAAAGCTTTTTATTTGCAAAACATATGTATGCGTAATTTTTCAACATTGACCCTTGCAAAGCTTTCTGTTACAATTTTTCCTCCCTAGCCCCAACTCCTCCCCTAGATGGCAGGAAGTCTACTTCATGTTAATTATGCTAAAATAGCCAAGAAAGATTTCTACCAAATTCCTTTTATAGAACAAACATTCTACTGATACATAAACTATAAAGAGCAACACAAAGACAATTATAGACCAATTTCCCTAGTAAATATTGATGTAAAAATTTTAAATAAAATATTAGCAAAGTGCATACAGCAATTTATCTCCATGATAATATATTATGATGAGGTGAGATTTATAGAAGAAATGCAGGATTGGTTTAGTATTAGGAAAGCTATTAGCAAAATTGACCACATTATTAACATAATGAATAGGAATCATAAGTTTTTCTTTAACTGCATAAAAAGCCTTTGAGAAAATACATTGCCATTAAAAACACTAGAGTGAATAGGGATAAATGGAGTTTTCCTTAACATGATAAGCATCATCTATGAAAAAGCATCAGTAAGGACTATATGTAATGGGGATAAGCTAAATGCATTCCAGGTAAAATCAAATAAATGCCCATTATCATAACTATTATTCAATATTATAATAAAAATTCTAGCTTTATTAACAAGAGAAGGAAAAAATGAGGTATTTAGAACATGAAATGAGAAAACAAAACTATCACTCTTCAGATGATATGGTGGTATACTTAGAGAATCCTAGAGAAAAAATTACAAAATAAGTTGAAATAATTTAGAACCAGTAAAATTGCAGAATATAAGATAAACCCATATAAATCATCAGCATTCCTATATATTAACAACAAAATTCAGAAGCAAAAGATAAAAAAGGAAAATTCCATTTAAAATAATTGTAGACAACAAAAAATATTTGGAAATGTAACTTCCAAGACATACCCAGGAACTATATGAACAGAATTACAGAAGACATCATATAATCTAAATATCTGGGAAAATATCAACTGTTTATGTGTAGGCAGAGCTAATATAATAAAAATATCAATTCAACCTGAATTAATTTACTTATTATTGGCATAATAACCAAAATACCCAAAAGTTATTTAATAGATCTAGAAAAAAATCACTACAAAATTTATCTGGAAGCACAAAGGGTAAAGAATATCAAAAGAATTAATGGAAAAAAAAGGCAAAAGAAGGTAGTCTAACCATACCAGATGCCTAATTCTATTATAAATTTTGAATCATCAAAACTATTTAATACTGGACAAAAAATAGAGAGATGGGTCAGTGAAAAAGGTTAGGTACACAAGACACTAGTAAATGACTACAGTAAACAACTGTTTAATAAAGCCACAGACACAAACTTCTGATGTAAGAATTCAGTATGTGATGAAAACTGCTGGAAAAACTGGAAAATAGTATGAGATTAAGCACTGACCAACATGTCATACACTATACCAAAATAAGATTGAAATAATTAGGTGATTTAGACATAAAGGGTGATACCATAACCAAATTGGAAGAGCAAGGAGTGATTTAGTTATCATATCTATTGAGGAGAGAATTGATGACTATATAAGAAATAGAAAACATTGTAAAATGCAAGATTAATAAGGTTGATTGCATCAATTAAAACTCTTTTTGCACAAAGAAAACCAATGCAAATCAGATCAGAAGGGAAACAAAAAACTGTGAAACAATTTTTATAAGCAGTGTTTCTGATGAAGTCTTCATTTTTTAAAAATGAGCTGAATTAATACAATACAAATTATTCTTCAGTTTATAAATGACTAATGGACATGGATAGAGAATTTTCATCTGAAAAAATTAAACCTATCTATAATCATATGGAAAAATCCTCAAATGCTGTAACAATTAGTGAAATGCAAATTAAAAGAGGTCTGCATACCAGCATACACCAATCAGATTGCCTAATGTGACAAAATTTATACATATTGGAGAAGATATAGGATACTTGTAACACTAATGCATTGTTGATAGCATTTTGGAGTGATTCAAACATTCTGGAGAGCAATTTTGAAATATATCCAAAAGGTTATAAAACTGTGAATTATCTTTGATCTATCAATACCACTACTAGATCTTTATCCCAAAAGAGATCATAACAAAGGGAAAAGGACCCATATATACAAAAATATTTATAATAGCTCTTTTTGTGGTGGTAAAATATTAGAAATTGAGGGGATTCACATCAATTGTGAAATGTCTGATCGAGTTGTGGTATATGAATGTAATGGAATACTATTATTCTACAAGAAATAAAAACTAGGTAGGTTTTTGGGGGGAGAAAAAAGATTTGCTGAACTAATGTTAAGTGAAGTAAGCAGAAGCGGGAGAACATTGTACTTAGTAACAGCAACAATGTGTTATGATCAACTATAATAAAATTAGTTTTTTTCAGCAACACAATGATCCAAGACAGTTCCAAAAAAACTTATGATGGGAAATGCTATCCTTAGGCAGAGAAATTATTATGGAGTCTGAATATACTTTCAAACATACCATTTTCACTTTTTTGTTTTTTCTTTCCTGTGTTTTTTCCATTTTTCCTAATTTTTTTTCACAATATGATTAATGTGTGTTTAATATCATTAAGCGTTTCTAATCTGTATGTGTTTGCTTATTGTCTTGGGGACAGGAAAGGAATGGAGAAAAATTTAAAGCTCAAAATCTTCAAAAAATGAAATTTGAAAAATAGCTTTAAATGCCACTTGAATAAACATATTATTAAATGTAAAAACAGAAAGGAATAAAAAATTATATGTAACTGGGCCTATGAATACAGAATTCTTTTACAGCTGCCTAAAATGTTTCCCACATTGGGAAAGTAAAGACAAAAATTGAATTATGATTGTCCTTTGAAGAACTGAGAGTGGGAAGAATACACATGGGGGTAAACACAGTTGAATTCACTTCATTTTTTGGAATAAAAATCACAGACCTTTTACTCATCCATGTTTACTTCAGCCTAAAAATTTGAATGACTCATATCCCAGATTCTAAGCTCCTTATCCTACACTATGATGCCCATACTTTAGGTTACTAGAATAGAAAAATAGTAGCAAAAGGTCATCTGTGACAGTTCAGAAAGTTAAGAGAGGAAGAAAGGGAAGAGGGAATTGAGAGGAAAAGAGGAATAAAAAATAACAATGAAGAAAAGTAGGAAAGGAGTGAAAGAGGGAAGAAAGGGACAAAAGAGAAAGAAGGGAAGGAACAAGGAAGAGAAGAAAGGAACAAATGGAGAATAGAAGGATGAAGAATGAAAGGATGGGAGAGATTGATCAAGGGAGGAAACAAATTTTATTTATCACCTACTTTGTGCCAGGAACTTTGTATAAACTAATACAAATATAGATTAAGTTATATGATTTACCCAAGGCCACAAAGGCAATAAGTGTCTAAGGTCACATTTGAATTCACTTCCCTGACTCCAGTTTCAAGTGATCTACTCATCAATCTACCTAATATAGTTAGCCACATAGCATCAAAAGTACTGAGGAGATGGTCCTGAAAGATCAGGCTTATTCTTTGCTCCTTTATTCTGCTAATTACAAGTTATACTTGGGCTACTATCTCTCAAAAACCTCTTATTTTGACTTCAGTGCATATATTCTTATGAGTCTAATTTAATCATCTACCATCTCATTTTCAGTTATCTACAATCTTCCAGCGATCTATCCCTCTTTTATCAGAGAATTCACCAACTTATAATGGCTATCTTCAACCCAAATTTTATTTTACAAATCAAAACTCTCTTTAATATTCTTCCATCCTAGTTAATCAGTCACCTACAACCTCACTTCCTTCATAGATACTACATGCCATCTAACTACAGGAATGATTTTATACCTAACCTTACAATCACTAACAATGATGATACCTCCATGATTCTGAACTATGATTTTTTTTTTTTGACAAACAACTTTCTCTTCTTCATTTTCATTCATTTCTTCTAAATAAAGCTTCCATCTTCCCTGTGGTTTCTAGTGATGTGCCCTGTATATCATTTACCCAATTGACTTTTTCTTCTTTAGACAGTCAAAACTGGACAAACTCCAAATCTAGTTTGTGCCCACCATCTGCCTTTACACATGTGCTGCTGAACTCCAAGTCATCCATTGTGCCATCTGGGTTAGTTACACATGTTTTCTCTTATATCAACTGGAAACTCACTATCCAATGATCAAAAAAGGAAATGTGGGAGGAAAATGGTAAAGAGGGACAATTGCCAAATAATGGCAACAGATAAAAATGAGGTCAAATAGGTAAAGCAGGAGACAATGAGATAGTAAAGTTCTTAGGCTAGATCTGTGTTAAAAATAAAAATAATCCAAGTTGTCTATTAGAAGAAGAAAGATATAGGCTAATAGAAGTGGACATAATTGAGTAATCCTGGAATTAAAAAGGTACCATATCTTCTAATGGTTTCTATGTCTAATAAGATAGAAACGTTTTTCTTCCTCTGACCATTTTCCCTTGGTTTGACTTGGGAAGAAGTATCATGTCCTTATACACCAAAAATCTTGGGACAAATATAATTCCCCTTACATCTTAAAATTAGAAATATCTAAATTAAAAGGATCTTTTGAATAGGGAATTTCAAAACACAGGTTTTAGAGCTGCAGAGGAAACTCTAGAACCCTGACAGTGTAAAGTTAGAAGAAAACTTAGAGATCATTTGGTTCAACTTCCTGATTTTAAGAGTGAGCAATTTAAAGTCAGGAGACATGATTTACCCAAAATAATGCTTAGTGGAAGGAGCTAGGCTAGAATCCTGTTCTCTTGGCTCCAATCCATCATGGTCCATTATAATGCAGACTTCAAATGTCATTATTGTCAAATTAGAATGAGTTGTAAGAGTCTACAACTAGGCATTTGTCAGAGACCTAGGAATACATTTTTGTTTGATTGTTAGTTTGTGTTTTTTCAAGAAACCCTGTCAAGAGAATCCCATCAAATAAATTTGCTTTCTGTTCCAAGTCATATCCATAGGGCTCTAAATGAAATCAGGGTTGAACTATTTGTTTTATTTGATCAGTATGGGCAAGAAAATTGCATTTGTGGGGCCTGGCTTATCTAGATAAGACATCTCAACACCTCAGCTGATCAAATTTACCACATAAAGTGATAGATTTCTCCTCTACACCAGAAAAGCAGTAAGATTCCTGAATATTCTGTTATTAGGTACATAGGACTACATGACAAATATGGAGGCAAATTTAAATCAATCATGTTATCATTGATACCTATGGTAGAGATTACTGTTGTAGTTGGGATCTCTATATCTCTGTTAACCAATTTGTGCCTGTATGGATGATCTAAATACATTCATAGGAATCCAAAATTGTACATGGTGAAAGTGCTTTAGAACTGTTATATCTTGAAGATCACAGATACTCAGAGGTCTTCTGCAACTATGCAGTACTACCTTTGAATACAAGTTTTGTGGGATCATACTATATTAGAATTGTAAAGACCTTAGAGAACAATTATATTAAACTCATATTCAAATATGGTACAACTGAGACCCAGAAAGAGAAAGCAACTTTAGTTCAATGTCCTTAAGAAGTTAGTTGTGATTCCAATTCAGGCATTAGGAGTCTAATATTAGGGTTCTAATGTGATGTGAGTATATGCAGTGAAAATCACTGAAGCAAGCCAGAGTCAGATTGGACAAGGGGGGAAAACTCTTTTCATCTAAAATTTGTGAAAATAAATGAAAATCCATGTTCTAGATAATACTATCAGTTTGATGTTTGGGAAATTATTTAACTTCTCTATCTTCTGTATCTTCATCTGTAGTCTGATATCCCTCCTAACTGTAAACTCTATGGATCATATTGAAGGTCATATAAATTTTCTCTCTTAAAATTAGTTTCTGTTTTGAAATAACAGAAAGTCAACAGTTTCCTTCTCAGTGTTTGTATGGAGTTAATAAATTTTCAAAAAACATTAAATATCAGAAAATAAGAATGCTATTTGAAAGATTTTTTTTTAATTTATTTTTTTAATTTTTTTTTAATTTTTATTTTATTTGCATAACATATGTGTGGGTAATTCTTCAACAATAACCCTTACATAGCTTTCCGTTACAAACTTTTCCCCCCAACTCCCCACCCCTCCCCCAGATGGCAGGATATCCACTACATGTTAATCATGTTAAAATATTGGCAAATCGAATATATGTATACATATCTCCAAACTTATCATTGGTGTGCAAGAAAAATCTTATCCACACAAACGACACATCAGATAAAGGAAACACAATGTAAGCAAACATCAATCAAGGAGTATGAGAATGTTATGTTGTGGTCCACATTTCGCATCCCTCTCTCTGGGTGTATATGGCTTTCTTCAGTGAACA